>BQKN01056689.1:96114-161447 GCA_022839385.1 Asparagus kiusianus
TATATATATATATATATATATATATATATATATATATGATTGGTCATGATATGTGGATATTTATTTTGATGAATATAGTTAAATGGTATATGAGTAGTATACTATGTGTTTAGGGTATAAACAAGTTCATTCGTGAGGAAGGAAAGAGTCAAAACATGCACAAAGGCCAAATTCATGAGAAACTGGAAATTTCCAGTCCGGTCGACCGCTACGGTTGACCACGAGACCTGTAGAGAGTTTTCTCTTGTTTTGAGTTGGTTTCAAATTTCTAAAGCCCATATTCATTTTCTCTGGTTTATATATCAAACTTTCAAAAAATTCTTAGTTTTTCTAAGAACCCTAACAGCCACCAAACCCCTATAAACCCTATTTTGATTTCTTGGAGAAGATTGAAGGCCCAAGTGGATTTTCGGGTGATTTTTGGCTTTTGGATTGGAGATCTGCTTTGGCTTAGCATCCTAAAACATTTTTCTACAAGTTTCAGGCGAGTTCATCTCTGCTAATACCCCTTCTTGTTTTTAAAATGTTTTCAATGGATTTTTAACATGTTTAGTAGAGCTAAATTGAGTAGTTTATGAATAAAAGCCAATTCTTTTGTATTATATGTATAAAGACTAGGTCTTTCCATGTGAAAAGGTTTGAGAACAAATTTACAGAAGTATTTAAGATCTGAGATTGATTTAAAACATTGTTTAAAGTGAAGAAAGATATTTTTATTCTTTGTTTCAAGTTCTTATGCATGAATTAGGGTTTTAAATATAAGATTTATGCAAATAATCATGTTGCACATGTTGAGATTGTTTTTAGAAGTATTTACCTATTTTGACATGTTTTTATGCAAGTTTCAAATGTTTAAAACAAGTTAATATCACATAGAATCGATATGATCATCGACTGTGCAGAAAATCTGTACAGTCTAGGTTTTCGACTCACGGTCGATCGCGCCCTAGCGATGGTCGACCGCGTGAGGACAGAGTCCTAGAAAGGCCCTGGAACCCGTCGCGGTCAACCGCCAACCTGCATTTTAGCCTGTGCATGTTTGGTTTTAATTGTTTTGATTCTCAAGCGAGTCTCTCGATCCTGCACTGTTATGATACAATGTTTATGAGTTGTTTATCATCTGAGATGTCAGTAAACACCAGATATGGACACGTACACCAAGATATGTGCACGTATGTCTAAAATATGATGAGTTAACATGATAAATAAGAAAAATACACAAGTATTATATTTTTGAAATATGAAGATGAAACATATTTCCGCAGGGCGATTGAGTAAGAGTATTACAAAAGTATCGTCATATTATGTTTTCAGAATAGGGAGGTGAAACCTATTTTCGCAGGGCGATTGAGTAAGAATATTACAAAAGTATCGTCATATTATGTTTCCGGGATAGGCAGATAAAAACCTATTTTTGCAGAGCGATTGAGTAAGATTATTACAAGAGTATCGCTAATATATATATAAGAGATGCACATTTATGAGTAATATATGTTGGCCTTCTTGTTTTGATGATGTTTAACAAACAATTTATCACTAATATTGTTTGTCTAGTATTTGTGTTTTATTATTTATTATAGACAAACAACGTTGTTAGAGGATGGATGGAATAGAGCTTCAACGATCATATCCAAAGGAGGTTGGCGGAATGTCGGGTTGAAGCCTTGCAGTTCAAGATTAAAGATCAAGTTTAGCTTCATCTGCAAGTGTACCAAGATAGAGCTTCGTTGAAGATCACAAGCTTGGGTATAATTAGTTTAGGTGTTATATTATGTGTGTTGATACTTTAAGCTCAATTATCTATACACACACATTTATTGGTTTCTTTGTATATATATAGTTATATATATATACATAAGTTTTGGTTTCTATGCATATATATAGTTATAAATATACATACATGTGTTTTGGGTTTTTATGTTTATATATAGGAAATTATATATATGAAATTTCATATATCATACTCTATTGTGTTTTAGTATTTATTGCATAGAATATGCATATTTGTGAAAATATTGTATTCTTAGTTTTTGGACATAACAATAATCATATGCATATTTTATTAAGTCTATATAATCATTGTGCAAAGTTTCAAAACATGGTTTAGCCTAAATGTCAAAATTCATATGTATTTTCGTGTTTTGGACTATTTTGCAAAATGATGATTTTTCACAAATGGGAAATGCAATTTGAAAAATTCTTTTTGTAACATGTTCATCTACATGTTTATATACATTTCCCAAAGTTTTATTATTTTTGATTTCATTTGTTATTTTTAACAATTTTCCAAAAGTCAAAAATCTGTTTAAATACCTGTTTTCCCGTGTATCTGTTCGCGGTCGACCGCCACGGTCGACCGCCAAGAGTTCAGAACTCAGAACAGCTTTAGTTGGCTTGCGGTCGACCGTGGAGGTCGACCGTAGCAAGTCCAGAGACTTTCGCGGTCGACCGTTGCTTGTCCAAGTCTTTTTTCCTATTTCTGATCGCTCATGGTCGACTGCCGCTCTGTCAGATCAGTCCCAATGGCTAGTTTCCAGAACCGTTGCAGTGTGGTTTTTTAGTCTTTTCTTTGCTTTCTCTTGGCTTTGGGGTTTGTATAAATACCCCATTTTACCTTCAGCTCTATATACAACAAGAGAATGTTTTAAAGAGTTTTAAAAAGAGTTTAAGCTTGTTTAAGAGTTTGGTTTATGAAGAAAGTTTTACAAGAGTTTGAGGAGATTATCAATTGTATTTTAGGTATTCAATCCATCTCTCTCTCTTGCCATCTAGAGAAGTTTTCCTAAACTCAACTCTAGCTTTTATTTATAATTATTTGTTGATTATTATTTCTATTAAAGCTAGTTTTATATTGAGTTTAGATTTGATTTTACTCATTGTTACACACACCCACTTGAGCTTATTGTATTTGCATACATAGTATATTAGGGTTGTGAGAGATTGTAACATTGAGTTGTTCTTAATTGAGTTCTCCTCTTGTATGAGAGAACAAATCATTTATTATTACATTATGAGATTGTAAGGTTTTTGGTGAGCTAGAAAACCGAGTGTGTTGTGAAATTTTTTGTGAACTAGAAAACTGAGTGTGAGGAGTGAACGTTGTTCGGTGAGCGTTGAAAACCGACACTATGAGGTGTAACCGTTATGCGGATGAGCATAGAAAACCCGGTTGTGATAGTAAATTTCTCCCCAGGAGAGGGGAGTGGAGACGTAGGACGAAAGGTCCGAACTCCGTGATCATATCGTGTGTTTGAGTTTGCTTTGGCGCACTTTATCTTATGTTTATATTTCTTATCGCCATTGTCCGTAGCTCATTAATTATATGATCTACTATCCAGTTCATATTTTCCTTGTGTTAGTTTCATATCCTTGCATATATCATATATTGCTTATATCTCTTTGCTAGGATATTTCTTATTGTTCATATTGCTTATCCTAGTTCATATAACTTGTTGTATTTCATACTTGCTAGGATAACTTGTTAATTAGTTTTAATTGGCATTTAAATTGGATTAGATTAGCATAAGACCCTAATCACCCCCCTCTAGGGTCTAACAATATAAAGTTTAGATTTTGTTTACACTTTGAATACCCATAAGTAGGGTGCTTTCTCTGAGACCGTGGCTTACACGACATGGCATGTGGTTGACTTTTGTTTGGATGAGTTCCTTTTATGATAGATCCGTCTACCCGAGTGTAGATCAGGATGAGATATTTGTTCTACCGGTTTGGTTTGGAGTATTATTTATTTGTTTATTGTTTTTCATTCATAGAGTTTGGAATTAGTATTTAGGGAGTCACAATTTGAGACATGATATATACATGAGGGTTTCCTTGTTTGGATTATTTCGCTCGACGTTCTAACTCTCGTGTTGTGGATTCCTAAATACTAATCTCCAGTTAGATTTATATGAATTATTCTATACTTATGTACTCTCTATATTTTCTATACACTCCTACCTCTTCCCCTGGGGAGAGGTGGAGATGTTCTCGCTATAACTCTCTGACGCTAGTTGTTCACCCCCCTTTCAGGAAGCGAGTCCAGCGCACGGAGAGTCGCATGTTTATGAGATTTCTGCATAGATTTCATCTGGCTATTTATTATTTACTAGCTATTTCAGAACTCCACAGTTAGTTGATTATGTTCAGACTCTAGATTTGTATTTCATTTTGTAGAGGCTGAGAGCCGTAGTGATACTTTATTTGATTCATTGTATTTGGGATTTATTTCAGACTCAGAGATACTTCTATTCTATTTTAGTTGGGCTCATTGATGAGTATTCTCATATTTGCTTCTGTTGTTCTATTTCTCTTATTTAACTGTTAGTACTTTCACCTATTTGTTGTTTCCCCTAGAGAGATAGTTACTGTGATGGTGAAACATATCGTAGTATGGTGTTTGGTGCTTGGCAGGTTTGACAATCCGAGTTTCGCCTTGGACTGCAACCTCGCGTGAAACCTAGGGCGTCACAGTTAGTATTCGACCCAGTTACTGTATTCATATAGCTATATGTTAACATGTTTAGGTGAGGATTACATCTTGATTTATTAGATTTCTAGTTACATGTATCATTGTCTTTCCTACTGGTATTGTTACTGTCATAGCATGGGTTATACGACCGTTTCATTTTTCCATGTGAAATTTTGCCGTGTGCCATGCTCGCTGACGTACACCTTGTAGGCTGTCTAAAAATTAAAATAGATAGTTGATCTCCCATCAAACACCGATGATAGAAGTTACAATCTGACGACTTCCAGAATGCTACAATTTGAAGACTTTCACGTAGAAGGTTACAATCTGACGACCTTCATAACAATTAATGAAAGTCCTAATTCAACAGCCTTCACAATCAACGTCGAGAGTTATAATCTGATGACTCTCATATTTTCAAGGAGCCAAGACGAAGATTACAATATGACGATCTGTGCAAAGCACTAGCAAAAAAGACTACAAATTGACGGTCTCTTCATATTAAAATGCAGATATCTCTCATGCCGTAAGGAATTTGGTAAAACTGACGGAGCAAACCGAACCCTATGGAGGTAGGTTTGGTCGGCTCCATCTCGTCGAGATAGCCGATTTTCATATATAATTCGTCCAATTCCGACTTACGGTTTGAAAGTTATGACCTGTTCTTCACAGCAAGTTATGTTCTGAAGTCCGTCGGTAGGACTGGACTTCGTCTAAACATTGGACTTAGGCTGAAGTTCACCGAGCTCGCCAGAGGCTCACCTCTGCATCCAAGATTCAAAACACAGAGGTCACGCCCGTGTTCTAAACTCAAAATGCAGAGGTCATGCCCGCGTTCTAAACTCAAAACGCAGAGGTCGTGACCACATTTAAGATTCAAAACGCAGAGGTCGTGGCTGCGTTCCAAACTCGAAACACAGAGGTCGTGGCTATATTCTGGAGTCAAAACGCAGAGTTCATCTCTGTGTTCCAACTCTGCATCTCAGGTCCAAAACGCAGAATCCATCTCTGTGTTGCAACTCTGCGTCTCAGGTCTAAAACACAGAGTTCATCTCTGCGTCCCAACTCTGCGTTTTAGATTTACAACGCATCGCGGCCTGTGTGTTCAGCCACCCAAAATAGGTCCAACTCTACGTTCTTAGTCTAAAACGCAGAGTTCGGGCCCTGAACGCTATTTTTCAGCGTTTGACTCGTCCAAAGCACGAAGTGAACAGTTCTAGGAACCATTTTCCCCCCATGATTTGAGGGATTTCCACCCCACTTAGGAGCGGATTAAGGGGGCAGTTACCACCCTTAATCCCTTATAAATACGAGAAACTCAATTGAGTTAAAGGATCAGATTTTTATCATCGACGAAGGGAGATTCGGTCAAGAGGCTGGCATTGGCGGATTGGAGACTTGGCAGCAAAGAATCCTCTTTTTGGCTGACTTTTTGGGGATCCTTGATCGGGCATCTTGGAGCTTTCTGCAGCAACAAAGTCCTTGGAGCATTCCCTTGGCTTATTAACCGATCTTTCGGTTCAAATCAACTCTTTTTTTAAGAGTTCAAACTCGTTCAGAGTTAAACTCGATCAGAGTTATCAACTCGTCCAGAGTTTCCAACTTGCTCTGCAAGTTCTTCTAAACTCGGTCAGAGTTTCA
Source organism: Asparagus kiusianus (assembly GCA_022839385.1). Lineage (NCBI taxonomy): Eukaryota > Viridiplantae > Streptophyta > Magnoliopsida > Asparagales > Asparagaceae > Asparagus > Asparagus kiusianus. Next base: position 102,227 of record BQKN01056689.1, read on the forward strand.
AACTTGCCACACAAGTTCTCCACAACGTTAAATCGTGAGGAGAAGATCATGTTTTAGTGAATCAAGACGTTCGGATCGTCAACGGAGAGCAAACTCGACGCGAGCATTCGAGGAGGCACTCTATCGTCACCGTGAAGAACCTAGAATTAAACAAAGGGGAGAATCAAATTCATTCTCTTCTCTTTTATAATCAGAATCTAAATTGTAATCGATTTTGAGAGAATACAAGTCAATTTTCTTTCACTATCTTTTTACAGCAAATTTTTCCACAAACAAAAGATGGGGACTCCGCTGGGGACGAGCTTCTCTGACGAAGAAGTGGTGGCGTAATCCGATGTTCATCTCACTAGAACAACCGTCGAAACTCTCGTGCTAGAGTTTGATCAAGCCAAGTTTGAGGAGTCCATCTCCTCCGGATCTCTTAGCCCCAAGGCTATGCGTAAGATTCACAAAGTCTCTAAGGAGACTAAAGCTCCAATTGTTTTCCTATGCCAAAGGAAGCCCTCTCCTTTAGCCGAGATTGCTCGATCAGCCCCTCCTCCGAAGGAGTGGGCTCAATTTATGCCAAACGCACCCCTCAGCGGCGCGTTGTGCAATCAAAACATAGCCTTCAGAGGTGCGTTTTAACATCAAAACGCAGACCTCAAAACTGCATTGATCTGGCAGAACGCAACTCTAAAGAGTGCGTCCCAAAATCAAAATGCAGCCTTCAGGGCCGTGTTCCACCAACTGAACGCAACTCTCAGGAGTGCGTTTCAGAACCAAAACGCAACTCTCAGGAGTGGGTTTCAGAGCCAAAACAGAACTCTCAGGAGTGCGTTTTAGAACCAAAACGCAGCTCTCAGGAGTGTGTTCAAGATCCAAAACACAGACTTACGAACTGCGTTAACCGACAAAAACGCAACCGACAAAGATGCGTTTCATCAACAAAACGCAAACTTCGGTCTAGCGTTGGTAAAATAGAACACGACCCTCGTGTTCCTTCTTCAGAACACGATGCGATTCGTCATGTTCAAAAAGATCAACGTGGATTCAAGATCCATGTTAAATGAGAACCAGTCCCGCCTACTGAGAGGCAGGGGGTTCCATCTCTAACCTCACATTCTGTGAGAAAATCTCCCCAGGTCCCTGACTTAAGGGAGTCATTTTCAAGAGAAAGATCGATGCAACAAGTCACTCGTTCATTCCAATGTGAACGACTGATTCCTACGGTCCTCTCGGGATGCCAATGCTGCTCATAGGCGGCCAAACTGTTAGTGTTCGACCAATTTACGAACGTTGCTTTGCCCAACCAACAACGACGTTCTCACAGGAAGAAGTCTCCAGAGACCAAATATCCTGGGGTCACTATCAATGTGATCGACAGAGAGAAAACCTCAGGTCCTAGTTCCGATGGCTCTGAGACAAGTCGTTCACCGACTGTCAGAGAAATCGCTAACGAGTTTGAAGGAGTCTACCAACGTACTCGGAAGCAAACAGGAGCCATTCCCCCTGTCAACTATCGGAGTTTAGCCAGAGGAACTAATTCCGATGATAAACACTCAGCCATTACAGAGTTCCAATCATCAAACTCTTTTGTTGAACATGAGAGCTCCGCTTATATGACGAGAAACCATGAAGATCTCGCGAAGAGACTCAACGAGCAGGAGGCCATGCTCAAATCTCAGCAGGAGGTCATTAATGAACTCATGGCCCTGTTGACTCAAATCGTCGTTGATAAGGCCAAATCTCAGAAGACAGATTCGCCACCTCTGCAAGAATCTTCCCGGAAAGGAAAAGCGTCTTCATCCCGACCTCCCACAAGCAAAGGGAAGGGAAAAGTGGTTGATGATACGGCTTCTGACCAAGAAGCCCACAACCTGGAATTTTCCTCTGATGAAGGAAGAGAAGTCGAGAATGAGCAGAATCCTCAATCGGCTAAAATGGAAGAATTGGAAGCCTGCCTTAACGCCATTGCTAACAGAAGCGAGCTCCAAGACGAGGGAGTTGTCAGGCCCTATCCTCCAAAGTTCGAAGTCCCGATGCTACAAACTTTTTACGGCACGGGATCACCGAACCAACATATCTATCATTTCAAGTCACAGACAGGAAATGTGATATCAAATGACGCCATACTGGCTCGATTGTTCATTGGCACCCTCAAGGGAGTTGCCTTTGAATGGTTCAGGAAACTGCCTGCGGGCTATATCCAAAAGTGGGCGGATCTAGAGAGACTCTTCCTATCAAGATTCTTTGAAGAGGATACAGAAGTCTCCATCCATACCCTTCTCGCCACTAAGCAGAAGAAGAGGGAGTCCGTCAAAGCCTTCATCAAAAGGTTTCGAAACATGGCTCTTCATGTCCGTCAGGTATGACACAGTCTACACTGGTTGAGACCTGTCGACACAACTTGTAGACCGACCTTCTAGCACAAATGAGGGTTGTAGAATGCTGTTCCTGGAGAAAACTAATTTCTCAAGGCGAACGGGCTCAAAAGGTTATTGCCAGGATCAAAGCTGAAGAACAAAGTTGGCATGATCAACCTGGGCGATCGGACCAAGCCAAATCTTCTCCTGAGCAATCAGACCAAGCTCGCTCTTCCCAGTCAGAATCGGAAGATACTACGGCCACTGAAGCTAATCCTTTCCAGTAGGATGGCGGGTCCAACAACTATCACATTAACATTTACCTTCGATAGTCCATTAACTTGTCAATCCGCTTTAATAGGATAGCAGGTCCACTAAAACTATCACGTTAACAGTTACCTCTGATAGTCCATCAACTTACAAACCCTCTTTAACAGGATGGCAGGTCCACAAAACTATCACGTTAACGGTTACCTCTGATAGTCAATCAACTTGCCAATCCTCTTTAGCCAGATGGCAGGTCCATAAAACAATCACGTTAACCGTTACCTCTGATAGTCAAACTCATCAGATAATAGCCTACCTGGTGATGTGCCTCTATTCCGACTTCATGGATAGTGCCTCACTAGGCGATGTGCCTTGTCTACCTCTTTTTCTTCCCCTGCTAAGTCTTAATCAAGACTGGGGGTTGGTTACTTGGAATCCATTGGATTAAGAGTAACTTATCTTTCATATCGTCGAGTTAACATTACACTTCTGACAATCATCACCCCTACAGAGTATGAATGCAGCTTGCATCACTCCAAATTTGTCACGTTAATAATGCACCTCTGACAATTAACTTATCAAATTTGTCGGTAAAGGCTTATCAAATCCGTTGATGGCTGAGGGTTTGCCAAAAATCCTATGCACGTTTGCAGGCCCATCAGCTTAATGGATGTGAGCCGAGACTTAAAACAGATGAGCCAAAGACAAGTCTCAAAAGAATTAGTCAAAAATGCACGGAAGCCACTTCCATGACTTAAAACCAAACGCCGAGGTCAGACCCGCGATGCAAAAACCAAACGCCAAGGTCACACATGTGTTCCAAATTCAACATGCAAGGGTGAGACTCGCGTCTCAAGTTCAAAATGCAGAGTCCACCCCCACATTCCAGAAGTAGGATTATGACGCATACCTTCACACAGTTCCTGCATGGCAAATCTCGTCAACCAAGATGCATTCGAAGTGAGTGCAGAGAACGACTCCTTTATGACAAAAGATCAACAGCTCCAAGATCAGAGTTGAGATCCAAAGTATTCCAAAAATTCGTCCCAGTCAACCGTGAACTTTCGAAAACTTTGGAGGGGGTTCTGTAGGCTGTCTAAAAATCATAATAGATAGTTGATCTCCCATCAAACACCGATGATGGAAGTTATAATCTGACGACTTCCAGAATGCTACAATTTGAAGACTTTCACATAGAAAGTTACAATCTGACGACCTTCATAACAACTAATGAAAGCCCTAATTCAACAGCCTCCACAATCAACGTCGAGAGTTACAATCTGACGACTCTCATATTTTTAAGGAGCCAAGATGAAGATTACAAGATGACGATCTGTGCAAAGCTCTAGCAAAAGAGACTACAAATTGACGGTCTCTTCATATTAAAATGCAGATATCTCTCAAACCATAAGGAATTTAGTAAAACTGACGGAGCAAACTGAACCTTATGGGGTAGGTTTCGTCGGCTCCGTCTCGTCGAGATAGCCGATTTTCATATATAATTCGTCTAATTCCGACTTACGGTTTGAAAGTTATAACCTGTTCTTCACAACAAGTTATGTTCAGAAGTCCGTCTTTAGGACTGGACTTCGTCTGAACATTGGATTTAGGCTGAAGTTCACCGAGCTCGCCAGAGGCTCACCTCTGCATCTAAGATTCAAAACGCAGAGGTCACGCCCGTGTTCTAAACTCAAAACGCAGAGGTCATGCCCGCGTTCTAAACTCAAAACGCAGAGGTCGTGACCACATTTGAGATTCAAAACGCAGAGGTCTTGGCTGTGTTCGAAACTCGAAACGCAGAGGTCGAGGCTATATTCCGGAGTTAAAACACAGAGTTCATCTCTGTGTTCCAACTCTGCGTCTTAGGTCCAAAACGCAGAATCCATCTCTGTGTTGCAACTCTGCGTCTCAGGTCCAAAACGCAGAGTTCATCTCTGCGTCCCAACTCTACGTTTTAGATTTACAACGCATCACAGCCTGTGCGTTCAGCCACCCAAAATAGGCCCAACTCTGCTTTCTTAGTCTAAAACGCAGAGTTCGGGCCCTGAACGCTATTTTTCAGCGTTTGACTCGTCCAAAGCACGAAGTGAACAGTTCCAGGAACCGTTTTCCCCCATGATTTGAGGGATTTCCGCCCCACTTAGGAGCGGATTAAGGGGGTCGTTACCACCCTTAATCCCTTATAAATATAAGAAACTCAATTGAGTTAAAGGATCGGATTTTTCTCATCGGCGAAGGGAGATTCGGTCAAGAGGCTGGCATTGGCGGATTGGAGACTTGGCAGCAAAGAATCCTCTTTTTGGCTGACTTTTTGGGGATCCTTGATCGGGCATCTTGGAGCTTTTTACAGCAACAAAGTCCTTGGAGCATTCCCTTGGCTTATTAACCGAACTTTCGGTTCAAATCAACTCTTTTTTTAAGAGTTCAAACTCATTCAGAGTTAAACTCGATCTGAGTTATCAACTCGTCCAGAGTTTCCAACTTGCTCTGCAAGTTCTTCTAAACTCGGTCAGAGTTTCAAACTTACCACGCATGTTCTCCACAACGTCAAATCGTGAAGAGAAGACCACGTTTCAGTGAATCAAGACGTTCGGATCGTCAACGGAGAGCAAACTCGACGCGATCATTCGAGGAGGCACTCCATCGCCACCGTGAAGAACCCAGAATTAAACAAAGGGGAGAATCAAATTCATTCTCTTCTCTTTTGTAATCGGAATCCAAATTGTAATCGATTTTGATGGAATACAAGTCAATTTTCTTTCACTCTCTTTTTACTGCAAATTTTTCCAAAAACAAAAGATAGGGACTCCGCTAGGGACGAGCTTCTCTAACAAAGAAGTGGTGGCGCAATGCGATGTTCATCTCACTGGAACAACCGTCGAAACTCTCGTGCTAGAGTTTGATCAAGCCAAGTTTGAGGAGTCAATCTCCTCCGGATCCCTTAGCCCCAAGGCTATACGCAAGATTCACAAAGTCTCTAAGGAGACTAAAGCTCTAATTGTTGCTCCCATGCCAAAGGAAGCACTCTCCTTTAGCCGAGATTGCTTGAGCAGCCCCTCCTCCGAAGGAGTGGGCTCAATTTATGCCAAACGCATCTCTCAGCGGCGTGTTGTGCAATCAAAACGTAGCCTTCAGAGGTGCATTTTAACATCAAAACACAGACCTCAAAACTGCATTGATCTGGCAGAACGCAACTCTCAAGAGTGCGTCCCAAAATCAAAACACAGCCTTCAGGGCCATGTTCCACCAACTGAACGTAACTCTTAGGAGTGCGTTTCAGAACCAAAACGCAACTCTCAGGAGTGCGTTTCAGAACCAAAACGCAGCTCTCAGGTGTGCGTTCAAGATCCAAAACGCAGACTTACGAACTGCGTTAACCAACAAAAACGTAACCGACAAAGATGCGTTTCATCAACAAAACGGAGACTTTGGTCTAGCGTTGGTAAAATAGAACACGACCCTCGTGTTCCTTCTTCAGAACACGATGCGATTCGTCGTGTTCAAAAAGATCAACGTGGATTCAAGATCCATGTTAAACGAGAACCAGACCCGCCTACTGAGATGTAGGGGGTTCCATCTCTAACCTCACATTCTGTGAGAAAATCTCCCCAGGTACGTGACTTACGGAAGTCATTTTCAAGAGAAAGACCGATGCAACAAGTCATTCGTTCATTCCAATGTGAACGACTGATTCTTACGGTCCTCTCGGGATGCTAATGCTGCTCATATGCGGCCAAACTGTTAGTGTTCGACCAATTTACGAACGTTGCTTTGCCCAACCAACAACGACGTTCTCACAGGAAGAAGTCTCCAGAGACCGAATATCCTGGGGTCACTCTCAATGTGATCGGCAGAGGGAAAACCTCAGGTCCTAGTTCCGATGGCTCTGAGACAAGTTGTTCACTAACCGTCAGAGAAATCGCTAACGAGTTTGAAGGAGTCTACCAATGTACTCGGACGCGAACAGGAGCCATTCCCCCTGTCAACTATCGAAGTTTAGCCAGAGGAACTAATTCCGATGATGAACACTCAGCCATTGCAGAGTCCCAATCATCAAGCTCTTTTGTTGAACATGAGAGCTCCGCTTATATGACGGGAAACCATGAAGATCTCGCGAAGAGACTCAACGAGCAGGAGGCCATGCTCAAATCTTAGCAGGAGGCCATCAATGAACTCATGGCCCTGTTGACTCAAATCGTCGCCGATAAGGCCAAATCTCAGAAGACAGATTCACCACCTCTGCAAGAATCTTCCCGGAAAGAAAAAGCATCTTCATCCCGACCTCACATAAGCAAAGGGAAGGAAAAAGTGGTTGATGATACGGCTTCTGACGAAGAAGCCCACAACCTGGAATCTTCCTCTGATGAAGGAAGAGAAGTCGAGAATGAGCAGAATCCTCAATCAGCTAAAATGGAAGAATTGGAAGCCCGCCTTAACGCCATTGCTAACAGAAGCGAGCTCCAAGACGAGGGAGTTGTCAGGCCCTATCCTACCGAATGGGATGCAGCCCCTTATCCTCCAAAGTTCGAAGTCTCGATGCTACAAACTTTTGACGGCACGGGATCACCGAACCAACATATCTATCATTTCAAGTCACAGACAGGAAATGTGATATCAAATGACGCCATACTGGCTCGATTGTTCATTGGCACCCTCAAAGGATTTGCCTTTGAATGGTTTAGGAAACTGCCTGCTGGCTATATCCCAAAGTGGGCGGATCTAGAGAGACTCTTCCTGTCAAGATTATTTGAAGAGGATATAGAAGTCTCCATCCATACCCTTCTCGCCACTAAGCAGAAGAAGAGGGAGTCCGTCAAAACCTTCGTCAAAAGGTTTTAAAACATGGCTCTGCGATGTCCGTCAGGTATGACATAGTCTACACTGGTAGAGACCTGTCGACACAACTTACAGACCGATCTTCTAGCACAAATGAGGGTTGTAGAATGTCATTCCTGGAAACAACTAATTTCTCAAGGCGAACTGGCTCAAAAGATTATTGCCAGGATCAAAGCTGAAGAACAAAGTAGGCAGGATAAACCTAAGCGATCGGACCAAGCCTAATCTTCTCCTGAGCAATCAGACCAAGCTCGGTCTTTCCAGTCAGAACCGAAAGATACTACGGCCACTGAAGCCAATCCTTTCCAGTAGGATGGCAGGTCCAACAACTATCACGTTAACATTTACCTCTGATAGTCCATTAACTTGTCAATCCGCTACAATAGGATGGTAGGTCCACCAAAACTATCACGTTAACAGTTATCTCTGATAGTCCATCAACTTGCAAACCCTCTTTAACAGGATAGCAGGTCCACAAAACTATCACGTTAACGGTTACCTCTGATAGTCCATCAACTTGCCAATCCTCTTTAGCAGGATGGCAGGTCCACAAAACAATCACGTTAACCATTACCTCTAATAGTCAAACTCATCAGATAATGGCCAACCTGGTGATGTGCCTCTATTCTGACTTCATGGATAGTGCCTCACTAGGTGATGTGCCTTGTCTACCTCTTTTTCTTTCCCTGCTAAGTCTTAGTCAAGACTGGGGGTTGGTTACTTGGAATCCATTGGATTAAGAGTAACGAATCTTTCATATCGTCGAGTTAACATTATACTTCTGACAATCATCACCCCCACAGAGTATGAATGCAGCTTGCATCACTCCCAATTTATCATGTTAATAATACACCTCTGACAATTAACTTATCAATCCTTATTAATAGAATGATAGGTCCTAAAAATTGCTCAAATCGCAATCTTCCCTAGCAAGACACTAAGTCTTCAAAGTCTTATTCAAATCACGAGCATCAAAACACATCGCTTTTGATGATAAACTCACCTAGCAAGCCTCCCCAGCGAGATGCTAATTCTTAAAACCTTGTGCAGGTCACAAGTACACATTCTCTTCTCATGTTAACATCAAACCTCTGACAATCCACTTATCAATCCTCGTTAATAGGATGGTAAGTCCATAAAGTTGCTCCGATCGTAACATTCTCTTATCACGTTAACATCATACCTCTGACAATCCACTTATCAATCCTCGTTAATAGGATGATAAGTCCACAAAGTTCCTCCGATCGCAACATCCTACTGTCACGTTAAGATTATACCTCTGACAATCCACTTATCAATTCTCGTCAATAGGATGATAAGTCCACAAAGTTGCTCCAATCGCAACACTCTCCTGTCATGTTAACAATACATCTCTGACAATCCACTTATCGACTCTCTTCAATAGAGCGATAGGTCTAAGAACCAGTCAAGTTAACATCACACCTCTGTCGATCAAATCAACTTATCGACTCTCTTCAATAGAGCGATAGGTCCATAAAATACTATTAGGTTAACATCACACCTCTAACAGTCAAACCCCCCAATAAACTTGTTAATCTTTTTTCAACAAGAATAGCAAGTTTTCATTATAAAATCCCCAGCGGATTAAAGATTTTCTGGAATTATCCTAGTGATAGTGAAGAAAATTTCTGAATTTCACTCTAAGTAAAAATTCTTGCCAAGTTAATATTACACCTCTGGCGCTTTCAATTTTCTTTCAGTGTTTCGAATAACACCGGAAGAAACAGTCTCTGAATCTATACCTTGCATGTATGGGGAATTTTATTCCGAATCCTAAGAAGGGATAAGTCAACGCCTAATACGCGTTGCGGGTTAGTCTTTGACCGTAAAAAGGATAAAAACCCACGTATTCAACATCGTGGTAGGTTGTTATTAATAACACCGAAATCCATGCCTCACACGTATGGGGGACTTTATCTCGATCCCTAATTAGAGATAAGTCTGCATCTAACACATGCTGCCGGGTAGACTATTCCCGCAATAATGGCAAAGCCCACGTATTCAACATCGTGGTAGGTTGTTATTAGTAACGCCAAAATCCATGCCTCACACGCATGGGGTACTTTATCTTGATCCCTAATTAGAGATAAGCTTACGCCTAACATGCGTTGCCGATTAGTCTTTTTCCGTGAAAATGACAAAGTGTATGTATTCAAAATCATAGCATCAAGTCTAAGAGGGTTCATTCTCTTAGCACAACGTTACATGTGGAACGGACTTAGACAATCCACATGCTAGCCCGACTCAAACGGTAGTTGGTAAAGGCTTATCAAATCCGTTGATGGCTGAGGGTTTGCCAAAAATCCTATGCACGTTTGCAGGCCCATCAGCTTAATGGATGTGAGCCGAGACTTAAAACAGATGAGCCAAAGACAAGTCTCAAAAGACTTAGTAAAAAATGCACGGAAGCCACTTCCATGTCTTAAAACCAAACGCCGAGGTCAGACCCGCGATGCAAAAACCAAACGCCAAGGTCACACATGTGTTCCAAATTCAACATGCAATGGTGAGACCCGTGTCTCAAGTTCAAAATGCAGAGTCCACCCCCACATTCTAGAAGTAGGATTATGACGCATACCTTCACACAGGTCCTGCATGGCAAATCTCGTCAACCAAGATGCATTCGAAGTGAGTGCAGTGAACGACTTCTTTACGACAAAAGATCAACAGCTCCAAGATCATAGTTGAGATCCAAAGTATTCCAAAAATTCATCCCAGTCAGCCGCGAACTTTCGAAAACTTTGGAGGGGGTTCTGTAGGCTGTCTAAAAATCATAATAGATAGTTGATCTCCCATCAAATACCGGTGATGGAAGTTACAATCTGACGACTTCCAAAATGCTACAATTTGAGGACTTTCACGTAGAAGTTTACAATCTGACGACCTTCATAACAACTAATGAAAGCCTTAATTCAATAGCCTTCACAATCAACGTCGAGAGTTACAATCTGATGACTCTCATATTTTTAAGGAGCCAAGACGAAGATTACAAGATGACGATCTGTGCAAAGCTCTAGCAAAAGAGACTAAAAATTAATGGTCTCTTCATATTAAAATACAGATATCTCTCAAACCGTAAGGAATTTGGTAAAACTAACGGAGCAAACCGAACCCTATGGGGTAGGTTTGGTCGGCTCTGTCTCTTCGAGATAGCCGATTTTCATATATAATTCGTCCAATTCCGACTTACGGTTTGAAAGTTATGACCTGTTCTTCACAGCAAGTTATGTTCTGAAGTCCGTCTGCAGGACTGGACTTCGTCTTAACATTGGACTTAGGCTGAAGTTCACCGAGCTCGCCAGAGGCTCACCTCTGCATCCAAGATTCAAAACGCAGAGGTCACGCCCGCGTTCTAAACTCAAAATGCAGAGGTCATGCCTGCGTTCTAAACTCAAAACGCAAAGGTCGTGACCACATTTGAGATTCAAAACGCAGAGGTCGTGGCTGCGTTCCAAACTCAAAACGCAGAGGTCGTGGCTATATTCCGGAGTCAAAACGCAGAGTTCATCTCTGTGTTCTAACCCTGCGTCTCAGGTCCAAAACGCAGAATCCATCTCTGTGTTGCAACTCTGCGTCTCAGGTCCAAAACGCAGAGTTCATCTCTGCATCCCAACTCTGCGTTTTAGATTTACAACGCATCACGGCCTGTGCGTTCAGCCACCCAAAATAGGCCCAACTCTGCATTCTTAGTCTAAAACACAGAGTTCGGGCCCTGAACGCTATTTTTCAGCGTTTGACTCGTTTAAAGCACGAAATGAACAGTTCCAGGAACCGCTTTTCCCCTATGATTTGAGGGATTTCCGCCCCACTTTGGAGCAGATTAAGGGGACAGTTACCACCCTTAATCCCTTATAAATACGAGAAACTCAATTGAGTTAAAGGATCGGATTTTTCTCATAGACGAAGGGAGATTCGGTCAAGAGGCTGGTATTGGCGGATTGGAGACTTGGCAGCAAAGAATCCTCTTTTTGGCTAACTTTTTAGGGATCCTTGATCGGGCATCTTGGAGCTTTCTGCAGCAACAAAGTCCTTAGAGCATTCCCTTGGCTTATTAACCGAACTTTCGGTTCAAATCAACTCTTTTTAAGAGTTCAAACTCGTTCAGAGTTAAACTCAATCTGAGTTATCAACTCGTCCAGAGTTTCCAACTTGCTCTGCAAGTTCTTCTAAACTTGGTCAGAGTTTCAAACTTACCACGCAAGTTCTCCACAACGTCAAATCGTGAGGAGAAGACCACGTTTCAGTGAATCAAGACGTTCGGATCGTCAATGGAGAGCAAACTCGATGCGATCATTCGAGGAGGCACTCCATCGCCACCGTGAAGAACCCAGAATTAAACAAAGGGGAGAATCAAATTCATTCTCTTCTCTTTTATAATCGGAATCGAAATTGTAATCGATTTTGAGAGAATACAAGTCAATTTTCTTTCATTGTCTTTTTACTGCAAATTTTTCCACAAACAAAACATGGCGACTCCACTGGGGACGAGCTTCTCTGACGAAGAAGTGGTGGCGCAATCCGATGTTCATCTCACTGGAACAACCGTCGAAACTCTCGTGCTAGAGTTTGATCAAGCCAAGTTTGAGGAGTCCATCTCCTCTGGATCCCTTAGCCCCAAGGCTATGCGCAAGATCCACAAAGTCTCTAAGGAGACTAAAGCTCCAATTGTTGCTCCTATGCCAAATGAAGCCCTCTCCTTTAGCCGAGATTGCTCGAGCAGCCCCTCCTCCGAAGGAGTGGGCTCAATTTATGCCAAACGCACCCCTCAACGGTGCGTTATGCAATCAAAACGTAGTCTTCAGAGGTGCGTTTTAACATCAAAACGCAGACCTCAAAACTGCGTTGATCTGGCAGAACACAACTCTCAAGAGTGTGTCCCAAAATCAAAACGCAGCCTTCAGGGCCGTGTTCCACCAACTGAACGCAACTCTCAGGAGTGCGTTTCAGAACCAAAATGCAACTCTCGGGAGTGCGTTTCAGAACCAAAACGCAAGTCTCAGGAGTGCGTTTCAGAACCAAAACGCAGCTCTCAGGAGTGGTTTTCTTCTGTTGTAGTTGTAGAACATTTGAACTCTTTATTATATTTTCTTTAGTTTGATGATGGATTTTCATATTTTTAGTAGTACTTTCTTTGACTATGTATTTTTTTATTCCTAGTTGGACCGTTTTTGTAATAAGGGTATGTTTGACCCATATTTTTATGTCTAGGAACTTTTGATGATATGTCTATTTCTTATTCTAGGTTGTTGTTATATTCTTGCTATCTGTGATCAGGGACCCGTGCCTTCGCATTGTATTTATTTCTTGATGTTTAGTGTATTAGATTGAGGAGAAATATTTATTTTTTATTCTCCTTAATCTAATACGTCGTGTACTTGTTCACGTTCCAATTCCTCGGTATTTTGGGAAGCGGGGCGTGACAAAATAAGTGCACGTCAGTGTGCATGGCACACGGCAAGACCCCATAAAAGAAAATAGAAATGATCGAACGACCAATGCAATAACATATACAACAACAAAAATGACAAAAGAAACATGCAACTAGAAATCTAACAAATCAAAATACAATCCACCACTAGAGTATAATAATCAGAAGAAATCCATAAATATCCGAGTATCAAGGTCATAAAAATTTGTAATTATATTAAAAAGGTTCAAAGATAGTATTATGGCAACATATGTTTAAAGCAATCAAAACATAAACGCACGTAAGAAAACATAGATATAATGATCAACTATAGCAAATATTAAAGATAGAACATGATGATAAATTCAATAAAAATAGTTGTAGTTATAATTAATAATTTTTGAGAGCATATGGCAGTAAATAATTATCATACAGGACACAATACTAAATCAATATTAAACATGTTTATATAATATAGAAAATAAAATCATCATATATAATAGCCGTTAAAAATGAAAACACATACATATTATTAAGCACATAAAAGTCTGAATACTCTTAGTACTAAACATGCTAACAAGATAAATTATGATAAAAATAGTCACAAAACATTATATGATAAAATGGACGTAAGAGTAAACAAACGATTCAAAATAGGCATTTTATATAAAACATAATAAGGGCATAATTATATATGTATTCGAAAAACAATATAATAAATCACAAATATTAGTAATATTCATAAGGTAATATAATAAATATAAATAAGATATAACAATAATAATTATTACTGTATAAATCAATTCAGATATAACAATATACATAAATAAAGATGTATAATACATAAAACATGAACTATGGTAGATAAAATAGATTTATAAACAAATGAAAATATAAAAAGGACATAAATTCGTATAATAAAAACACCGATATGTTGTAAATAATATACCATGAATGATTGATGAATGGTGAACATAAACACTGATAATACATGAAACAGAACATGATTAGACAAAGTTGATAAATGACTATAAAGATATACATCGTAAATATAATAATCTACGGAAACACACTATAATAAAAAGGGAATAGTAAGTATAAAAGAATGAAAAAGTAAAACACAACATAAGTATAAAAGACACTATAATAAAAAGGGAATAGTAAGTATAAAAGAATGAAAAAGTAAAACACAACATAAGTAAACAAAAATAATGAATAGAGAATAACAATGAACAATGAGATAAATAAGACATAAAAATCTAAAATACTATAAAACAAACACTGAAAAATAATATGCGTATACAATGAATATTATCATTTTGACCAAATAATACATATTGAAAATGAAGCAAAAACAACAAATACACAAATACACTATAAACAACCCATGAGTAAATACCATACACACCCACAATGCTATTTAGATTTATCTTTTATATTAGTATAAAAGAATAGTAACTCATGATACGAGATATTGTAACAAAACATATATAATTAGTAACTCAAATTTTGGCCTTTTTGTTTTGATGATGTTTAACAAATAATTTACTACTAATGTTGTTTGTCTAGTATTTGTGTTTTTGTAATTATTCTAGGCAAACAATGTATTTGAGGATGGATGGAATCGAGCTTTCACGATCATATCCAATGAAGGTTGGAGGAATAGTAGAGTGAAACCATGCAATTCAAGTTAAAGATTCAAGTTCAAGCTTCATCCGTAAGTTTACCAAGTCGTGCTTATTGAAGACCTTCATCAAGCTTGGGTAATTTAGTTTAGGTTTTATATTATGTGTGTTGATACTTTAAGCTCAATCATATATATACATACACGTTTTGGTTTTGTATATATATATATATAGTTATATATATACATATATGTTTTGGTTTAGCTATATAGATATGAAACAATAGTTATATTCATATACACTTTCATGTTTCATATTCTATTGTTTTTGGAAAAACAAATATGTTTTGTATTATATATACATTTTTGTGAAAAAATGTATTATTATTTATAGACTTAACATTCACTATATATATATTTTATTAAGTCTATAATATCACTTTGTAAAGTTTTAAAACATGGTTTAGTTAAAATATCAAAAACAAGTGTTGTTTATTTTCATATTTTGGGCATATTTGCAAAATGATGTTATTTTAAAAATGGGAGATGCTTTTCAAAACCAGTTTTTGTAACATGTTTATTTTCATGTTTACAATCATTTTCCAAAGTTTTACATTTTTCTGAATCTATTTGCTATTTATAAAAGAAGTTTAAACAACAGTTTTACTATTTAAAACAGGCTAATATCACATTATCAGTCGACTGATGAATGTGTTCAGTCGACTGAAGAAAACGCCTGGAATAGCCAAAAGTTTTGTTTCTTATTCAGTCAACTGACAAGGTTATCAGTCGACTAACGAGTTTATCGGTCGACTGATGAGGTGTTGCTAGCATGTAACGATCAGCTCATCAGTCGACTAATCAGTCGACCGATGACATAAAAACGGCTAGTTTATCAGAATTTTTAGTTTCCGTTATTTTGTCTTTTGTGATGTTTTCTCTTGGTTTTTAGGGTTGTTTCATGAGCCTATATATACCCCTTGCCCTCTAAGATTCTGAAGGAATTAAGAAAGTTTTTAAACAAGTTTAAAGGGTGCTTTCATCAAACTCCAAACCTAACAATATGAATAAATGCTTGAATATAAAAATATAAATACATTGCTCTTAGAAATAACGAAACCAATGTGAACATACTAAAACAACCTAAACAAGACAAAACTGTCTGATAAGATAATTATGTACTAAACATGTTGTGAGTTGAGAATAAAGAATAAGAATGTATGTAGAATATTAAAATCATGAACTTATTAAAGTATATCACTAAAAATACTAACAATATACAATAATCTAAAACATAAGTAAAAATAGATGATATGACAGAAAAAACACATACACCATGTAGATGTACAAAAGTATATTTAAATATAAGAAAATTATCTGAATATCAAATATGCTCTGTGATGTATATGTGAAGCCTAGAGTAATGTGAAACACTTAATGAACATGATTTGAACAATTGAAAATATATAAGTAATGATTTTCATTAGACTATGTTACTTATACATTTTTAATGAAAACATACAATATAACACTGTGTGTGATACATAAAATAATATAATAAATAATGTAGAAATCAATGGAATCAAACGATACATAAGTTAAATCAAAGAAAACATATTTGTAAAAATAATAACACATAAAATGATAACCAGTACGGGGAAAGAGAAGTTATAGGAAGAGAGTGTAATCGGGAAGTGACGAGACAAGAAACAGTGGAAAGTTCCGGAGTCAAAGAGTGATAAGGTAGGGACTAAGACATAATTCATCGAGATGATAAGATTGTAGGTTGTCTAAAAATTACTGCATATAGCTGATCCCCCATCAAACACCGATGATGGAAGTTATAATCTGACGACTTCCAGAAGGCTATAATTTAAAGCCTTTTACGTAGATCGATGAATGTTACAATCTGACGACCTTCATAATAACTGATGAAAGCTCTAATCAACAGCCTTCACAATCAACATCGGGAGTTAGAATTTAACGACTCTCATATTTTCAAGGAGCCAAGATGACGGTCTTTGCAACGCTCCAGCAAAAGAGACCACAAATTAATGGTCTCTTCACATCAAAATGCAGAGGTCATCCCTGCGTTATACCATCAAAACGCAGAGATCATCCTTGTGTTACAACATCAAAACGCAGAGGTCATGCCCGTGTTTCAGAGTCAAAACACAGAGGTCATCTCCAGCATTCAAGTCCAGACGTAAAGTTCGTGGACTCAAAACGCAGAGTTCATGAAGAGCCCAACTCTGCGTTCCAGGTTCAAAACGCAGAGTTCATGCAGAGCCCAACTCTGCGTCCCAGTTCCAAAACGCAGAGTTCATTTCTGCATCCTAACTCTACATCCCAGGTTCAAAACGCAGAGTTCATGTAGAGCCCAACTCTGCATCCCAGATCCAAAGCGCAGAGTTCATCTCTGTGTCGTAGATCCAAAGCGCAGAGTTCATCTCTGCATCCCAACATTGCGTTTCAGATTTACAATGCAGCGTTTAGCCACCAAAATAGGCCCAACTCTGCGTTTCAAGTTTAAAACACAGAGTTCGGGCCCTCAACGCTATTTTTCAGCATTTGACTTGTTCAAAGCACGAACTGAACGGTTTCAAAACCGTTTCCCCACGATTTGGGGAGCAGTTTAAGTGGGCGGTTACACCCCAGTCAGCCCCACTTAGGAGCGAATTAAGGTTGCGGTTACACCCTTTAATCCCCTATAAATAGGAGTAAACTTAATTGAGTTCGGATCTTTGGATCTTGGAGTATCTGGAAGATCTAGAGATCTACTTCTTCGGATCATCTTCTCGGCAATAGATCATCTTCGAGCTTCCTGCAGCAACAAAATTCTTGGAGCATTCGTTTGGCTTATTAACCGATTTTTCGGTTCAAATCAACTCTTTTTCAAGAGTTTAAACTAGCTCTGAGTTATCAACTCGTTTAGAGTTTCAAACTTGCTTTGCAAGTTCTCCACAGTGTCAAATGGTGAGGAGAAGATATCGTTCAAGTGAAGCAAAATGTCGGATCGTCAACGGAGAGCAAACTCCACACGAGCATTCAAGGGAGGCACTCCATCGCCACCGTGAAGAACCCAGAATTAAATAAAGGGGAGAATTCAGATCAATTCTCTTCTCTTTTGTAATAAAAAATCCAAATTATAATTGAGATTGAGAGAATACAAATCAAATATATTTCTTTTAATTTTTCTTATTATTACAAAATTTTCTACCAAACAAAAGATGGCGACTCTGCTTGGGAGAATTGTGAAATGCTTTATCACCAGAGCAATGACTTGTGATACTTGTGATACTTCTGTAGGTTTCTAAAAATCACTACAGATAGCTGATCCCCATCAAATACCGATGATGGATGTTATAATCTAACGACTTCTAAAAGGCTATAATATAAAAACTTTCACGTGGATCGATAAAGGACAATCTGACGACCTTCACAATAACTGATGAAAGCTCTAATCAACAGCCTTCATAATAAACATCGGGAGTTACAATTTGACGACTCTCATATTTTCAAAGAGCCAAGACGAAGGTTACAAGATGACGGTCTTTGCAACGCTCCAGCAAAAGAGACCACAAATTAATGGTCTCTTCACATCAAAACACAGAGGTCATCCCTGCGTTACACCATCAAAACGCAGAGGTTATCTACAACATCAAAATGTAGAGGTCATGCCCGCGTTTCAGAGTCAAAACGCAGAGGTCATCCCCAGAATTCAAGTCCAGATGCAGAGTTCGTGGACTCAAAACGCAGAGTTCATGCAGAGCCCAACTCTACGTCCCAGGTTCAAAACGCAGAGTTCATGCAGAGCCCAACTCTGCGTCCCAGGTCCAAAATATAGAGTTCATCTCTGCATCCCAACTCTGCATTTCAGATTTACAATGCAGCGCGACCTATGTGTTCAGCCACCAAAATAGGCCTAGCTCTGCGTTTCAAGTCTAAAATGCAGAGTTCAGGCCCTGAATGCTATTTTTAACGTTTGACTCGTTCAAACCATGATTTGAACGGTTTTAAAATCGTTTTTCCTACGATTTGGGGAGCAATTTAAGGGGCGGTTACACCCCATTCAGCCCCACTTAGGAGAAAATTAAGGGGGCGGTTACACCCCTTAATCCCTTATAAATAGGAGTAAACTCAACTGAGTTCTGATCTTTGGATCTTGGAGTATCTTGGAGATTTAGAGATCGGCTTCTTCGGATCATCTTCTCGGCAGCAGATCATCTTCGAGCTTCCTACAGCAACAAAGTTCTTGGAGCATTCCCTTGGCTTATTAACCGATTTTTCGGTTCAAATCAACTCTTTTTTAAGAGTTTAAACTCGCTCTGAGTTATTAACTCGTTCAGAGTTTTAAACTTGCTTTGCATTTTCTCAACAGCGTCAAATCGTGAGGAGAAGATATCATTCCAGTGAAGTGAAACTTCGGATCGTCAATGGAGAGCAAACTCAACGTGAGCATTCGAGGGAGGCACTCCATCGCCACTGTGAAGAACGCAGAATTTAACAAATGGGAGAATTCAGATCAATTCTCTTCTCTTTTATAATCGAAAATCCAAATTGTAATTGAGATTGAGAGAATACAAATCAAATATAATTCTTTCAATTTTTCTTATTATTACAAAATTTCCACCAAACATAGATAATGGCTAACTATAGTCTTACAAATGAGATATGATTTGCGTCTAAATTATTTATTATATTCTCACTGGTAGAAACTCAGGACCGTGACTTGCATGGGCCACCAAAAAAAACTATCACGCCCCACTTCCTAAAATACCGGGGAATCGAAACGTGAACAAGTCTGCGATGTATTAGACTGAGGAGAAATATACTTGATACGGGTGTATCTTCTCTTCGGAACTAAGCGATCCTCATGGGAGTTTGAGAATAGATAATTCTCATGATAGCATGAGAATAGAGGTGTCAAACAGTATAAGGAAATGCAGGAGGAAGCATGGAACGAGACGGTAAGTAGCAGATTCAAAGAATCTAGTTTTCAGCTCGTGAGTCGACTCATACATGTACATGAGTCGACTCATCAGGTTGAGTCAACTCATGCCTGCCATGAGTCGACTCACGAAATCAAGCCCTATTAGCAATTCGGCTCTGACCAGTCGACTCATAAGTTATGGGTCGACTCATATGAGGTCATGAGTCGACTCATCTCAGTTATGAGTCGACTCATTGCTGGTTTTTGTGTTTTGTCCAGTTTCGGACGAGTCGACTCATCTCAGTCATGAGTCGACTCATCGACAGTTTCCTGATTCGTTTGGGTTTCTGTTCACACGAATTCCTATTGGTTTTGGGCTTGGTTATTTACCACTTTACCACCCTTGTTTGTACACCTATATAAGGGATTGTTTTAGGGTTTAAAACAATCAGAGAGTTTAATTAAGAGAGATTAAATTGTAATTGAGATTTGGAGAGCCTGTTCTTTAATTCTAGAGTGAGATTGTGAGAGATTATAAATTGCATACTCATAATCTAGAGAAGGTATTTTTGTTCACCCAAAACCTGAGTTATTCTTGTGTTCTTATTATTTTTCTCCTCTACCTATCTTTGATAATTCCGCGATCAAAGGTGCTCGCACGGTAACTCGTATCAAGTTAGTATCAGAGCAAATCAGATCCTGAGAAGGGGCATCCTGTGTATGGTCCTTACTCAATCCTAATACAAGAAGCTTGGCGAGATCCTTATTTTCTTGGAAGAAGTCCAGAAGATATGAAAGGAGAAGATGTGTGAAGCAGATAACTCAGCAAGACTTGACGCTATGGAGAAGCAGATAGAAACGATCATGACTACTCTTACTCAGCTCATGGGTCTCATCAATGGAGGGGACAAAAAGGAGGAATCTTCTTTGAAGGGTAAGAAGAAACTTGTTGAGTCCGATGAAGAACGCAAGAAATCAGATTCGGAAGAAGAGGCCGAGGTTGATAAGTCTGCTTCACATACAGGGGGTAAGAATTATTACCAAAACTTGAAGATTGATTTTAAAGTGGAGATTCCTATCTATGATGGGAGTGTCAATGTGGAGAAGCTCGATGATCGGATTGAGCGTATGGGGATGTACTTCACTCTCTACGGATATTTATCCAAGGAGAAGATTGTGTTTGCAACGTTGAAGCTTTCGGGTTACGCGTTGATGTGGTGGACGTCCTATTACAAACAAGAAAAGAAGGTGGTATCGTGGAACAAATTCAAGGAGCTATTAAGGAAGCAGTTCTATCCTGTGGGGTTCCTTGAAGAGCGTTAGTACAAGTGGTACGGCTTATGCCAAAGATTCAATCAGACCGTTCAAGAGTATACGACGGAGTTCCAGCAGCAGGCGATGGTTCTAAACATCGCAATGGATGAATACTCCATCTTTATGAAATACATGGCGTGTCTGAATGATTATATCCGGACGAAGATGAAGCTGTTCACGATCGAGACGATTGCAGAGGCGAGCGTGAAGGCAATTGCCATTGAAGGCAAACATAAGAAGGGCAACGAAATGAAGGGTGATTCCAAACAGATGGGAGGCAAGTCTAGTGGCTCTTGTTAGACCCTAGAGGGGGGGGGGTGATTAGGGTCTTATGCTAATCTAATCCGATTAAATGCCAATTAAGACTAATTAACAAGTTATCCTAGAAAGTATGAAATAAAATAAGATATATGAGCTAGGATAAGCAATATGAACAACAAGAAATATCCTAGCAATAAGATATAAGCAATATATGTGCAATGATATATAAACTAACACAAAATGATATATCCTACCAAAGAGATATACTATATGATATATGCAAGGATATGAAATAATCACAAGGGGTAAACAATATCAACTAGATAGTGGATCATAAAAAGATGAGCAATGCACAATTGGCGATATAAGATAAATGCAAAAACAAATACGCTAAAGACAAACTCAAACAAGCAATATGATCACGGAGTTCGGACCTTCCGTCCTACGTCTCCGCTCCCCACTCCCGGGGAGAAATCCACTATCACAACCGGGTTTTCTACGCTCACCCGAATAACATTTACACCTCACAGTGTTGGTTTTCAACGCTCACCGAACAACGTCACTCCTCACAATCGGTTTTCTAGTTCACCGAAAACTTCACCACACACTCGGTTTTTTAGCTCACCGAAAACCTTACAACACTCACAATGTAACAAATATAAATTTGTTCTCTACAATAGATGAGAACTCAATTAAGCACAACTCAATGTTACAAACTCTCACAACCCTAATATACTATGTATGCAAATACAATAAGCTCAAAGTGGGTGTGTGTAACAATGAGATAAAATCAAATCTAAACTCAATATAAAACTAGCTTTAATAGAAATAATAATCAACAAATATTTATAAATAAAAGCTAGAGTTGAGTTTAGGAAAACTTCTCTAGATCAAGATGGAGAGATGGAGATTTGAGCACAAACAAGAAGATTATCTCCTCTACTTGTGAAATCCAAAACAGCTTTAAACCAAACCCTTAAACAAGCTTAGAACAAGCTTAAACTCTTTTAAAACCCTTGTTTAAAAACTTCTTTTTATTAACTTGAAAGAGAACAGCAATAGGGTATTTATACCCACTCAAAAACTCAGCTAAAACCCCCAAGGAAAAGTCCAAAAAGCCCAGAAAAAATCAGCTCAGAAATAGCTGTTAGGGAACCAACGGATCTATTGGCGGTCGACCGAAAATTCCCGCGGTTGACCGTTGGAGCTCTCGGTCGACAGGACTGGTCGACCGACAAACTCTCTGCTGCCCACTAACGGCTGAACATATGAGCGGTCGACCGGATCGGTCGACCGAAATCTGATACATGAAAATCTGATTTTGAAAACTGTGTTTCTGATTTTAAAACCCTGTTTAAAAATATCAAATAAATTCCAAAAAATGTAAAACTTTGGAGAATGATTGTAGACATGATAATAAACATGCTACAATGACTGGTTTCCAAAAAGGACTTCCCAAATGAAAAATATCATCATTTTGCAAAATAGTCCAAAACAGGAAAATGTAAACATATGAATTTTGACATTTAGGCTAAACCATGTTTTGAAACTCTGCACAATGATTTTGTAGACTTAATAAAATATGTATATGATTATTGTTAAGTCCAAAAACTAAGAATATGATATTTTCACAAATACATTAGAGAATGAAACATAGGAGTATGTATATGAAAATATATTTGTTTCATATCTAAGTAGTTAAACCAAATCACAATAATAAATATGAAATATGTGATTTCATATTATAAACATGAAAACCCAATACCATTCATGTATATATATAAATATATATATATACGAAGAAACCAATAAATGTGGGTGTATAGATATTGAGCTTAACGTACTTAACACACATAATATAAATCCTAAACTAAATTACCCAAGCTTGATCTTGATCTTCATTGAGCTCAACTTGGTACACGTTGCGGATGAAGCTAAACTTGGATCTTGAACTTGAATTGTACGATGCTTCACTCCACAATTCCGCCAACCTCCTCTTGATATGATCGTGTAGGCTTAATTCCATCCATCCCCTAACACGTTGTTTGCCTAGAATAAATACGAAAACACAAACACTAGACAAACAATATTAGATGTAAATTGTTTGTTAAATATCATCAAAACAAGAAGGCCAACAGCTCTCAACATAAGGAAGAGAAGAAGAAGGGTGGTTCGGGGAAGGCAGGATTGACATACAATCACTACAAGCAGACAGGGCACGTGGTTGATCGTTGCTGGGAGAAGTACCCTCATCTGAAGCCAAAATGGTTAAAGAAGAAGGAGGAGAAGAAAGCATACGTGATAGTGCAGGGTCCGAAGGAGGTTCTCGGGATGACAGAGCCCAACAACAGCCTTAACCTTATGGTGGGGAAAAAGGCCACGAACAAAGACGACGACCCAAGGGAGCAACTCTTTGTTTTGAAGTTACAGGTCAAGACCAACTTGGTAGATGCCATTGTAGATACAGGGAGTCAGAAGAACCTAATATCTGAAGCATTAGTACAGAAACTGGGATTGAGGACGGTGAAGCAACCGAAGCCCTATCCATTAGGGTAGATTCAGAAGGAAACATGATTGAGTGTGGTGAACCAGTGTACGTTTAGATTTGCACTCCATGAGCCGTATATTGACGAGGTTGGTGAATGCGGGCAGGAGTTTCATTTTGTTATTCATTCGGCCTTATGAAGAGCAGCTGAGTAGGATATGTTTGTCCACTTTGAGCAAGCTTCAGGAGAGAGATCTTGATAGTTTGAAGGCTAACTATGCGGACTTGTTTTCAAAAATCATGGGACTACTACCAAGGTGAGGTGTAGAGCATGAGATTATGTTGACCGGCGAGAGTTCCATGCCGAACATAGGCATATACCTCACATCAGTACAGGAGTCCGAAGAGATCAAGAAATAGGTTCTGGAGCTCTTGGAGACGGGAGTGATAGTGCCGAGTTGTTCACCTTGCGGGTCGCCGGTGTTATTGGTGCCCAAACAGGATGGAGGCTGGCGCATGTGCGTGGATTACCGGGCGTTCAACAAGATAACGATCAAGAATCGTTACCCACTACCACGGATTGATGATCTTATGGACTAGTATTAGGGAGAGAGGTTCTTCACGAAGTTGGATCTAAAGTCTGGCTATCATCAAGTAAGGATTCGGGAGGAAGACACTTGGAAGACGGCATTCAAGACCAAACAGGACCTGTTCGAGTGGTTGGTGATGCCGTTTGGGTTATGCAATGCTCCGACGACTTTTATGAGGCTCATGAATGATTTGTTGCGACCTTTCATAGAGGATTTTGTGATTGTGTACCTTGATGATATTTTGGTGTACAGCATGACCTTGGAGGAGCATCTCGTTCATGTGGAGAAGGTGTTTAGAGTGTTGCAGGACGGACAGCTGAAGCTCAACAGGAAGAAGTGCGAGTTTGGGAAGGACGAGTTGGTGTATCTCGGCTTCATAGTGGGGAAGGACCAGAGGAGGATAGATCCGGTTAAGGTGGCGGTGATTACAAAGTGGCCGACGCCGAAGATAGTGACTGAGGTGAGAAGCTTCATAGGGGCTTGCCAATATTTGTGCAAGTTCATTCGACATTTTCTACTTATGCGGCACCGTTACATAGCCTCACAAAGGCTAAGGTTCAGTTCGAGTGGGGGAGGATGCATGAGGAGGCTTTTCAGTTACTAAAGAGGAAGATCTCGGAGGCACCGGTGTTAGCTTTGCCAAATTTACAGCGAACTTTTGAGGTAGAGACCGATGCGCCTAGTTATGCGATGGGCATGGTGTTGATTCAGGATGGGAAGCTAGTGGAATACCATTCTGAGATGTTCACGGGTGCTAGTGCGAACTACCCGACCTATGACAAGGAGTTCTATGCACTTTATCAGGCGATTAAGCATTGGAGGGTGTACTTGTTGGGGAAGGAGGTGGTTGTACACTCGGATCATAAGCCGTTGGAGTTCTTACATGCCCAGATGAAGCTACAGCAGATGCAACACATAAAGTGGATGTCTTATTTGATGGCTTTCAATATCATTATTAGGTACAAGAAGGGGGCGACAAACAAGTTGGTCGATATGTTATCTCGTTCGCCGGTAAGGGCTTTATTGGTGGCGTCGCGTATTCAGCCTTTGGTTCCCTTGGAGTATGTACAGCTGTACGCATCTAGTAGAGACTTCGGTAGTGTGTTCGAGCATGTGAAGGCTGGTCAAAGGGGGGAGTATGCACTTGGAGAAGATGGCTTGTTGTATTGTGGGACATCATTATGCATTCCAGAGGAGGGTGATAGGTTGCAGTGGATTAGGGAAGCACATACCTCGCGTGTGCAAGGGTATTTTGGAATTCAGAAGACGCTTCTTAATCTACGACGACTTGTGTTTTGGCCACAAATGCTTGATGATGTGACCAAGTATGTTAGAGGGTGTAAGTTTTGTTGTATTTCGAAGCCTTCTAACAGGAAGAGGGGATTGTGCCTACCACTACCGGTTTCTTCTAGGCCGTGGGAGAGCATATCTATGGATTTTCTAGGAGGGTTGCCGACTACCAAGCATGGGCATGAATATTTGTACGTTGTGGTTGACCGATTCAGTAAGATGGTGATTTTGATTCCTTGTAAGAAGACTGTGACGGGAGCGGGTGCAGCACAGTGTTCTTCGAGCATGTGTGGAAGCATTTTGGGTTGCCGAGTTCGATTATTTCGGATCAGGACAGTCAGTTTCTCAGGCATTTTTGGGATTCTTTGTGGAGTTTGATGGACACGAAATTGAAGAAGAGCACGACCTTTCATCCACAAACAGACGGGCAAACGGAGGTAGTCAACCGGACTATGATGCATATGTTGCGGGGGTATAATTCCAGGCATCCCTAGACTTGGGATGAGAGCTTACCATATTTGCAGTTTGTTTTTAATCGAGCGATTCATGGATCTTTGGGAAAGTCACCGTTTAAGACTTGTTATGGATTCTTATCGCCGAGTCCGTTTGATCTCGTGTTTTCGAGTGAAGCTACGACGGACGGCAAGGAGGGGAATGAAAGACAACGTGCTTAACGATTTCTAGAGAAGATTGTGCATATTCATGCCGCAGTTGAAGCTCAATTGAAGAAATCACAAGCCAAGTACAAGGAGAAGCATGATCAGCATCGGGTTCCTTGTAACTTTGGCATAGGCGACATGGTATAGCTGAAATTGGGTAAGGAGAGGCTAAAAGGAGAAGAAAAGAAGTTGAAGCCTATTCGTTATGGTTCATTTCGAATTCTCGATCAGATTGGCGACAACGCTTTTAGGCTGGATTTGCCGCCTTACTTAGGCAAGTATTTGGTGATCAATGCCGAGCTTGAAGTTGTTTGAGCCTCCATTGCTGGATGATGAAGGTGATGACAAGGTGATCTTGCCGCATGTTGAAGACTTATGGTTTGATAGAGAGGAGCCGCTGAAGGAAGATTCCATTTTGGAGCGAAAGACGACCACGACGAGACCGGGGATGAAGGAGTCGTTTCTCATTAGACGTCAAGGTCAAGTTCCTAGCAAGGCTAAGTGGTTGAGCAAGGAAGGAGGAGCTCGTGAGTTTCCTCACCTAAAGTTCTAACTTGAGCGGGACTTCAAGTTCCTAAAGGGGGAACCCTTGATACGGGTGTATCTTCTCTTCGGAACTTAGCGATCCTCATGGGAGCTTGAGGATAGATGATTATCATGATATTATGAGAATATAGGTGTCAAACAGTACAAAGGAACACAGGAGGAAACATGGAACGAGACGGCGAGCAGCAGATTCGAAGAATCTAGTTTTTAGCTTGTGAGTCGACTCATATATGTACATGAGTCAACTCATCAGGTTGAGTTGACTCATGCCTATCATAAGTCGACTCACGAAGTCAAGCCCTATTAGCAATTCGGCTCTGACCAGTCGACTCATAAGTTATGGGTCGACTCATCTGGGGTCATGAGTCAACTCATCTCAGTTATGAGTCGACTCATTGCTGGTTTTTGTGTTTTGTCCAGTTTCGGACGATTCGACTCATCTCAGTCATGAGTCGACTCATCGACAGTTTCCTGATTCGTTTGGGTTTCTGTTCACACGAATTCCTGTTAGTTTTGGGCTTGGTTATTTACCACTTTGCCATCCTCGTTTGTACACCTATATAAGGGATTGTTTTAGGGTTTAAAATAATCAGAGAGTTTAATCAAGAGAGATTAAATTGTAATTGAGATTTGGAGAGCCTGTTCTTCAATTCTAGAGTGAGATTGTGAGAGATTGTAAATTGCATACTCATAATCTAGAGAAGGTATTTTCCTTCGCCCAAAACCTGAGTTATTTTTGTGTTCTTATTGTTTTTCTCCTCTTCCCATCTTTGATAATTCCGCGATCAAAGGTGCTCGCACGGCAACTCGTATCAATACTAGACCTTCTACTTAATCTAATACGCTAAGCGTCAAGCAATATAAAGCAAAGTCACAGGTCCCTGATCACAGTAGCGAGAATATAATAAACAACTCAGAATAAAGAATGTCATATCACAAATAGAATAATATCTGAGACATAAAATTTGGGTCAAACATGCCCTTATTACAAAACATTCCAACTGAATGTTGAAGAGATACAAAGATATATCGATCAACGGAAATAGAAAGAACTACAAAAGTAAACTGGAACCATCAACTAATAAAAGAAAATACTAGGCTTAGTCTTCTTCTACTACTCTCTCTGCGAAGCACTCCTACTGAGAATACCTGGGCGCTGGCGTGTCTCCAAGCTGGACCTGTCCGTCCTCTAAGTCTGACATACACCAGAGAAAAATAAGTGTATGTCAGCGTGCATGGTACATGACAAGACCCCACAAAAGAAAATAGAAACGGTCGAACGACCAATGCAATAACATATACAACAACAAAAATGACAAAAGAAACGTGCAACTGGAAATCTAACAAATAAAAATACAATCCACCACTAGAGTATAATAATCAGAAGAAATCCATATTCGAGTATCAAGGTCATACAACTAGCCATCCTATAATAGCTCACTGGTCTACATCTCACATAGAGTCAACGTTCATATAATCGGATAACTGACTGTTCACAAATCCACTATGCGCATCCAATCCCGCGAAACAATCGGCTAGAGGACTACACGCAATCTGATCTCGGCCTGGTCCGAACTCAGGCAAAGCTCAGGTGACGAAACAGGTCACTGACCAAAGTGACGAAACAGGCCACTTGGTCCAACAAACCAACCCCAGGTCACTGGTGCGAGTCTGGAAGATACATCAACAACCACACTTGATCACATGAACAAGGACTGCCTCATCCCAACTCTTCTCACTTTTCTAAGTCAACAATCATAACCTGAACTAGATCTCTGGTCCACCTCCTAAATTCAGTCAACGCACACACACATGTCACTAAGTCTTGTTCATGACGCACAAGGCCACTAAGTCATGAACTATTAATGGTTCTCAAACACAACAACAACAATAAATGCAGCTAATTCTATATAAATAAAACATGGTATGTCACGTAATTAAAATAAGAATTATGGAATCGGCGGATGTATTACACATAAAATGTCACGGTCAACAACCATCCATAACGCGTTCATAAACTAAATTAATTCAAAATAAATAATTCTTTTACAAAATAAATTCTTTTCAAATTGTCTCTCACCACAATTATTCTAAAAATAATATTTTAAAATAATAAATTTATAAATCAAAAATAATCTTTTACAAGATAAAATTTCATTAATTCAAAATAGTCTATTTTCCAAAAATAAATTCTTTTTAAAAATATTTATCATTCTAAAATAATTCATTCAACAAAATAACTTCTAAAAAATATTATAATTATTCTAAGATAATCTTGTTATCAAAATAAATTCTTTAATTTATTATAATTATTCTAAAAATACTATTTATCATATAATTTCGATTCATTCAATATTATTCATCAAACCCATACAGATAATTATTAACTGATCTAAAAATTATACGAAATAAAATAACGGAATGAGGATCTTGCACATAATTAATTTACAGCAAAACAATAATTGACACGAAACTAAAAGAGAATCGGGAATAGGGATCTTGACATGAAACTAAACGAGAATTAGGAATAAGGATCTTGCCTCGGGTTTCTATTGATACGTCGGTTGACGTGCGAGTCTGCGATCCGTGGATGAGGCGGCAGCGACGGGGGCTGCAGCGACAAGGGTGGAGGGCGGAAGGTAAAGGTTAGCAGGTTGAGGAGAAGGAGGGGAGCTCGGCGGAGCTGGTCGGTGACATGGCTACGGATCTGGGCTACGGCCGTGGTGGAGGAGGAGAGGGGTGGCTGCAGGCAGCTGTCGGGCTCGAGGAGGAAGAAGAAGGGGAGGAGCGGGTGTGGTGATGCTGCGGGTAGGAGGAGGGCGAGCGAGGATTGGTTAAGGGGCTGTGAAGTGGGGCTTGCTGATGGTGGAGGTTGAGGGAGGTGGCGACCTTAGGGATGGTCGGAGCTGTAGCTTGGGGTTCGTCAGGGTGGTGGAGGGCAATGGCTGAGGTGGTTGGCATGGTATCCGAGGGTAGTGATGAGTCGAGAAGAGGAGGAGATGGAGGCGGTGGAGCAAGGGAAAGGGGGCTCGAAGGAGCACTGGGGTTTGTGCGTCGGTGGGCTGAAGTCGTTGTGGAGTAGGGGGGATGAGTTAGGGCACGACAGTTAAGGGGGTATGGGTAGAGAAGGGAGAGGAGGAGAAGGCGACGGTTGAGGCGAGGAGAGAGGGTGGTGGGTGTAAGAGGAGGTGGTGGTGGTGATGTGTGTGGACGGAGAAGACAGAGAGAGAGAGAGAGAGAGAGAGGCAGCTATGTGTGGCTGCAAGAGAAAGAGAGAATGAAAGGAGAGAGAGGGGGTTTATATATAATTAGGATTAGGTTGAAAAAATTAAAACTAATTAAGAAAATAATTAGAAAAATTAACAATAATTAGGGATAAGATTATTATAATTAATACAATAATTATATTAACAAAACAATAATATAACAAATATTAATTAAAAAGTTTTCATTGTAACAAGTTAATTTATATAATTATCAAAATCATTTAAATAAATATAAAAATTAGATTTTTAAATCATAGAAAATTCTAGAAAATTAAGAAAATATAAACACTCTTTTTTAAATAATAATTTAATATTTTAAAAATACCTAAAAATTTATTTAAACTTGTATCGAAAATTCATGGTCTATACACGATTACTTGTTCGGGGATCATATTAAGGATCTAGATGTGCTGATTGTTGATGATGAGCATTGGCTGAACGATGATGACAGAAGTCCTCTATACATTCCTTACATTTCTCGCCAGTATTCATTTGCACATTTAGAGGCGTAAGCTGTGAGGCGAGAGATGTCTTGGCATCTTACAGATGATCATGAGCATGTCCACTGTTGATTTGTTACACATCATAAGACCACAGGTTCAGATGGGGTTTCCTCTATTCATGGCCTTTGACCAGGGATTTTAGGACTTGATACAGCACCGTCGGATGAAGTGTTGATACCTGCAAATACAGTGAGGAACCGCCTCGCCAGACTTGGGAGGAAACTCCTTATGAGAGAGTGCAGGTATTATGGTTGGGTTCACTCACCGCCCAAGAGGTGGTGGACTCGCATAACGAGTTATGTCCTCGGACGCTGGGAGAATGAATTGAAGCGCAGCGGGTTGTATGTATCGGTATGTGCCACCATGTATGGATTACCGATCAGTAAACACCACTTCCAAGCATTGTTAGAACTTTACAACCCTGACACTAACACTTTCTTGACTCGCAATGGAGAGCTTGAGTTAGCTCTTCATGAGATGCAAAAGATTTTTGGCCTTTCGATGGGAGATTACCAGTATCAGGAGTATTTTTCTTCGAACCGGCAGCTAAAACAGTTGAAGAGAGCTTCTTCCAACATGCATAGCATGTTCTGGGATCTTACGTGTCACTATCAGATTGCTCTAGCCAGTATGGGCTCCATGATGAAGAAGAAGGCTCAGATAAGCTTGAAGCAGTTTGCTGATTACTTGTTTCAGCACTTGGAGAGTAGCTCTGGTGAACCTATTTGTGAGTTAGCCCATTTGACTCCTTCAGTGATTAATGACTTGATTGAGAGGACAGGTGCTCGATCGTTTATTACTTCGGGCGCTGAGGGTCCCTTTTCGCCGGGGACCAAACTTCAGACCTTCTTGTGGCATGCACAGAAGCATATTTGGCCTATGACTCTTTTGGCAGGGTATCTTGCCATTTGGTTGGAGAAATGTGTCATTCCATACCAATTTTCTGACGCTTTGCCGATTGAGGTTCTATTTATTGTTGTTCAGCTTGCTCATGGGAAGGATCTCTCTACTTCCGACGATGGTCGTTGATATTCATTGTGGGCTCAGGTACCTGGTTGATGGTCTTACACAGATGGGATCCGAGCCGTCGATCGAGATTCCTTTTGTGAAGGTAGAGTTCCCATATACATATCTGATGACATGGCACGTTCTTCATCATCCCGATCTGATGTCAGCGTCGAGCTTCGCTGATACCTCTATGCCGCTCTTGCAATTATTAGAGGAGAGCAAATGGTTTGTGAAGACTTTTATGGAGGTGAATCAAGAGCTTCAAATCTACAAGTGTTGGGAGTTATTCAAATGTTTTCCTCATTTTCGGGTCGCTACGATGAGGTGTTGATTGATGAAGAGAAGCCAAGGACTAGTCAGACTTCTCTCGATATGGGTTGCTTCCATTGGTTGGTAAACATCTGCCCCAGGCATATCGTCTTTCGGGTGAAGGGTCGTTGCCATATAGAGCCTTATTTGCCCTGTCGGTTTGCTTATCAATTTGGTTATGACCAACTGTATATTGGGAACCCGAACCGCGGTTTGATGACTGAGGGAGGTCTTATAGACGGTGTTTGAATATGGCTTTGGACTATGATAGGTTGCACGGGCACCACCTTCACTCTCCCTGCATCTAAGCGTAAGCCACAACTTACCTTCCTCAGCTACAAGTGGCTTATTTCTGTGAATGAGGTCGAATGTGAAAGACATTGCAGAGTTGGAAGCCGAATATTTAGTTCGAGCTACTGTTGAGGCTGCTCGTGATGCTGAGCTTTTGAAGAAGCAGGGGAAGAAGCCTGTCAGACCTTCTTGTAGAGGTAGAGATAGGGTGGAGGATGAGGAGGAGCTCCTTCCTACCGTGATGATGAGGAGACTTCTGAAGAAGACCTTCGAGATATGGATATCGGACTTATAGGTGATGAGGAAGAAGTTGAGACAGGTCTATCAGACTCTTTTTTCTCAGAATTACTAAGTCTGGAGTTTGCTCGTTGGGCTCAGTGCTCTATTTTCCCTAAACCTGCATTGGCTCCATCAAAGCCGAGGCAAGAGGTTTTGTTTACTTATCCTAATAAGATGACTCTTGTTACCTCAGGTAGGATAGTTGAAGAAGACGAGCCTCTTAAC
The DNA here is from genome assembly GCA_022839385.1 of Asparagus kiusianus. NCBI lineage: Eukaryota > Viridiplantae > Streptophyta > Magnoliopsida > Asparagales > Asparagaceae > Asparagus > Asparagus kiusianus. The sequence goes on from BQKN01056689.1 coordinate 134,686, forward strand.
CTTCGTCACGTGAGATTACGGTCTGCCACTACGTCTGTCGCACTGGTTAAGGTGCGTGCCAAATCAAAAGACAAGACACCTAGCACCCACATGAAGGCTCGTTTCCTTAAGCGGAAGAAGATGGCGAGTAAGTCGTATGTCAATCCACGCACTCGCCAGGCAGAGTTACTTGGCTACGTACCCATTGGTGGAGGAGGTAATCCCTGATCACCATGTAGCCTCTAATTAGTTCTCATACGGATTCTTCAAACTTAATCATGTCTCGTGTTTTAGGGGGTCATGGGGAGGATGAATTTTTGTACGACTCTATCTTCTCCAACTTTAACCATTTTGAAGGCCTGAGCTTCGTGCAACAGATGTGTGATGATATTGACGATGATCACGTGCATGCTCGGGCAGGCGAGGGTGTTTGCCAGGGTAGTAATGTTGAACCGAGGATTCCAAGCTTAGGTATATCTAACACCAGTAGTATACCATTCAAGTGGTAATTAAGGGAGTTAGGCAATTTAGAATTTGTTCCCTCTTTAATCATTTCCATGCTTCATTCTCTTTTAGACAAATTGAAGGATGCGGGCATGAATGTCGGGGTAACAAAATCTTCTGCAACTGTCAGAAATGAATCTGATTCCCACTAATATGAATTCTAGCCTCTTTCACTTTTACTCAATGTTTAGGTTCTTGTGTAGATGGCACAATAGAGAGACCGGTCCAGGAGGAAGTATTCATGGTGTGGATCCTGAGGATTCATCGGACATGTATTCGTCTCAGTGTCGAGCTTCTCAGGATCCAATAATAGGCTTTTCATTGATATGTTGGCAGAGCAGGCTACTCGAGAGGCTGTAGGACCATCCATCGAGGGTGGTTCTTCTGTAGGTATGCATCTAATTCATAGATTGCCTCCTTCATCTATCAATGTTTTACTTAAACGTATTGGAGTTTTAATTGTAGGACCAGCCACTGGGGATGATACAGCTACGATCCCCAGCATTCCTGGCCTGCCTGAGAGTTTTGTCCCTTCATCATTGGAGGGATCCATGGCTACGACTCAGCCGCCTAGTTCTCAGCTTTAGGCTACTATTCCTTCAGATCTGACGGACACAGTCAACATGATGTCACCTAGAGGAGTCGATATACTGATGACAGTTACACCTACCACCATTCCAGGAGTTCCCGAGATTAGGTTAGCAGAGCCAAGCACGGAATGCCAAAACAAAGGGACTTCTACTAGCGTTGGTAAACTCATAATTTGCTTGGAGTTTCCCTTGCTTTATTCTAGAATTTCTTATTCTTCTGCATAATTATTTGTAGGCTTCTACCATCTCCAGGCGAGTGCATCATAGCCTAACTATCTGATACTGATCCGGACAGGGGAATATTCCGTATAGATCTTGAGAGTTTTGTTACCTTTATGGACAAAATAATCAAGAGGATCCTTCATCACGGATATTGTTTTGATCAGTTCAGGCGATCTCTTTCTCATCATCTGACGATTATCAGGGAGGAGGGGTACCAGGAGCTAGCTGACTCCCTCGTTGCAAATTTTGTCATACTGTGGAGCATGAGTTCCAAGAGTTAAGGGATCTGAAGACCAAAGGTGTTTCTTCCTTTATTGCTATTCAGTTGGAGCCCAAGCTGAAGTAGTAGCGCGACAGTAGGGCATTCATTAGGCATGAACTTCATACCCATGAATGTTCTGTGATGCAGATGAAGGCTAATCTCTTGAGGAAGGACAAGGCTAAGACTGAATTACTTAGCTCTTTAGCCTCGGTGGACGAGGAGATAGCCAAACTCAAGAAGGGCTTGAAGTATGCTGAAGAATCTTGCTCTATTCTTGAAGACGACTTAGCAAATGCCGAAAACTCTCAAAGACAAACACTTGAGAAGTTGGAGCCTGTAGAGGAGGAATTGGCTAAGTTGAAAAGCGAAGTTGTGAAAATACTAGATACTTTCGAAGATTCTATCCATGCTGATCTGCAAGCTGAACTCGAACAGAGTTATGCAGATGAGCTCTCTAGGTTGGAACTTCGGATTCTCAGTCGCAGATTGGATTTGGACACATAGCTTCCACTTTTGTATCTTTATTTTAACTTGAATTTATTAATGAAACAAAGTCTTTTACTTAGCACATTTTTCTCCTTATTATGATTTTTATCCGATCTAGGATAAATAATCACAATACTTATAGGATTTTTCACAAATCCTTAGCCCTCAACATATTTGCTGTGCATTTACCGATTACCGTTTGAATCGGGCTAACATGTGAATTGTTGAAATCTGTTTCACATATAACGTTATTCTAAAAGAATTAATTCTTTTAGACTTAGTGCTATGATTTTGAATACATAGACTTAATCATCCCTTGCGGGGTGCTCATAGGATTTTTAGCAAACCGTCAGCCAACAACGGATTTGGCGTGCCTTTACCGATTACCGTTTGAATCGGGCTAGCATGTGAATTGTTGAAAATCGTTTCATTTGTAACGTTGTGCTAAGAGAATAAACTCTCTTAGACAGGGTGCTATGATTTTGAATACATATACTTAATCATCCCTTGCGGGGTGCTCATAGGATTTTTGGTAAACCCTCAGCCAGCAACGGATTTGGCGTGCCTTTACTGATTACCGTTTGAATCAGGCTAACATGTGAATTGTTGAAACCCATTTCATATATAACGTTGTGCTAAGAGAATAAACTCTCTTAGACTGTGTGCTATATTTTTGAATACACAGACTTTGTCGTTTTCATAGGAATGGTTCACCCGACAATGCGTGTTAGGCGTAGGCTTATCTCTGATTAAGGATTGAGATAATGTCCCCCAGACGTGGATTGTGGTGTCTTTTTCATGGCGAGAGACTAGTCGGTAACGCATGTTAGGCATTAACTTATCCCTACTTAAGATTCAGGATAAAATTCTCCATACGTGTGAAGCATGGATTTTGGCATTATTAATAACATCCTACCACGATGTCGAATACGTGGGCATTTGCTATTTTACAGGAACGCGCTACCTAACAACATATGTTAGATGTAGACTTATCTCTGTTTATGGGTCGAGATAAAATCCCCCAGGCATGAATCCTAGTGTCTATTTCACGATGAACGATTAATCCGGCAACTCGTGTTAGACGTTGACTTATCCCTTCTTAGGATTCAGGATAAAATTGCCTATGCGTGTAAGACATGGATTTTGATTTTGTGGAAAGATTGTGTCTTCTTTTGGGGTAAAGACAAACCCAATGCTAGAGAGGAAGAATTTTATATTCTATCTCTCAGTTTTCTTCTGGGGCAAAGACGAACCCGTTGTGAGAGAAGAAGAATTTTATATTCTATCTCTGGATCTTTTTTTTGGGTAAAGACGAACCCGATGCAGGAGAGGAAGAATTCTATATTCTATCTCCGGGTCTTCTTTTGGGGTAGAGACGAACCCGATTCGGGAGAGGAAGAATTTTATATTCTATCTCCCAAAGCTAGAGAGAAAGAATTTTATATTCTATCTCCGAGTCTTCTTTTAGGGTAAAGATGAACACGACTCGGGAGAGGAAGAATTTTATATTCTATCATTCAAAGCTAGAGAGGAAGAATTTTATATTTAATCTCCATGATGTAGAAAAAACTAAAAGTGGGATCTCCACTTCGAGAATATTAGAAGGTGAAACCAAGAGCGAGTTCTGCACTCCGAGAATCAAAAAGATCCTGATAACCTTAACTTTTATAGGACTATTTATCTGATTAGAAGATAAATTTCTCGTTTATCGAGATGAAATTCCAACTCTTGTGTAAACTGTTAGGAGGTTTAACCAAGTGAGAGTTTGAGACGACCCTAGGTTTTATAGCTCTGATCGTTCAAGTTGGGTGGAGGTCTTTCGTTTATCTAAAGGAAATTCCGATTCTGAAAGTGGACATCTCGTTCATTGAAGGAATCGATAGGGGACTTTGATATTGGTCTTAACTATAGGAGGGTTTGACCAAGAAATAATGGGAGTGAAGATACAAATAACAATGAGCGTATTAACTTGTCCAAATCACTCAGTGGGGGTTTTTGATGTCAAGTGACAAGGACTTAACACGAAGAGGGGGTGCCGTGTCAGACCTCAACAGTGGGAGGTTTAGACACAATAGGAGTTTGGGTGGATTTAACCACGAAGAATTTGGTGGGCCTACCGTCATTTGAATTGATCGATGAGGGATTTTATGGTGGAGGATCATGAGTCATCAAACATTCCACCACTTAACTGTGAGAGTTTCGTGAGGAAATATTGATTGAATGGGGTCATTAAATCTCATTTCGACGAAAGAAGGCTCCATAATACAATGAGAGGTTCTTAATCATCATTTTATTGTGATTAAGAACGACTTATCCAGACAATTAGTTTCGATCTTGGATAGTCAGCCGATCTTGGGTTATCCTTAGGAACACCATGAATAGCGTTCTCCAGGAACTTCCCGATAAATAGATTATCCCGAACATATTAAGGATAGTACTTTTTCAAGAACTTTCTATTTATTGGCATCATAAGCTTGTTACCATTTTGAGTGACGAGGCGATATGCGCCATTTGAGTAAATCGTCTCTACCACAAATGGCCCTTCCCATTTGGGTTGGAATTTCTCCTTCTTCTTGGAATTGAGGATCATTAGTCGTCGAACGGTAAGGACCAAGTCTCCTTCTTTAAAGCTTCATTGTCAGACTTTCTTATCAAAAGCCCTGGAGATTCTAGCTTTGTAGAACTGAATCTGCTGCTGAGCTTCTAGATACTTTTCATCTAATGCCTTGAGTTCTTCAAGGCGTTTCTGATGTTGTTCATCAATTGTCATTCTTATTGCAAGAGCAATATGCAGGGATAGAATTTGAATTTCTAACGAGAGGACGACTTCACACTTGTACACCAGAGAATACAGGGTTGCACCAGTAAGCGTGCGGACTGTGGTGCGATAGGCCCAGAGAGCTTCACCAAGTTTGACATCCCAGTCTCGCTTGTTAGTTCTCACAAACTTTGACAAAATCTTTATGATTGTTTTGTTGAAGGCCTCAACCAATCCATTTGCAGTGGGATTTTATATATATCGTTGATGAAACGTCTTCAATCCTGAACTTCTCACAGAATCTGATGATGACATTACTAACAAATTGAGGGCCGTTTTCATGCACGATTCGCCTCGACACACCATACCAATAAATAATGTGATGTTTGATGAATGCGATGGCGTTGCTCGTCTTTACATCTCTGAGTGGAATAGCTTTGGCCCACTTGGAAAAATAATCAGTAATCGCCAAGATGAAACAGTCACCTTTAACCGATGGTGGGAAGATAGGACCAACGATATCCATTCCCTATGTCTCAAATGGATAGGAAGTGGCTGAAGGGTGTAAATGCTCCAGGGATTGGTACATGTAGTTTGCATGCACTTAGCACAGATGACACCGTCGGGCATAATTAACTACGTCCTTAACCATGGTTGGCTAATAATATCCCATTCTTCTGAGACGATCGTAGAGCTTAGGACCGGGCTGGTGTGCACCGCAAGTTCCATCATGTGCTTCCTTAAGAGCTTCCTCCGCCACTTTGGTTGAAAGACATCGAAGTAGCAAACCATCATATACGCGACGGTACAACGTCTGAGTCGCCGTACTATAATAAAATCTCGGTGCTCTTTTCCAGATCGGGTCTCTCTCTTTTATGCCTTCAGGTAAAATACTGTACAAGACATAGTCAATAATAGGGAAATGTCAGTCTCGGGGTTTGAGTTCGATTCTGATCATGTGCTCTTCTTTTGCATCCAAGGTGCACTTTGGTATGAAGAGTTAGTGAGTCCTCAGGGTAACCAATTGTTTAGTGTTGGGAGGCTGTGATAGAGATACTGCTAATGTCGCCAGTGCGTCTGCATACACATTTTGGAGATGCAGGACGTACTCATTGTAAAATCCTTCAAACGAGTCTGACATCTCAACGGTCACCTTATGGTACGGAATCAAGCTCTGGTTTCTGACTTCATACTCTCTACGAATTTGGTTGACTACTAGTTGGGAATCACCAAAAGCTTCAAGGTATTCGACCCCCAGCTCTTTGGCAAAATTTAGTCTAATGAGCAGCGCGTTGTATTCGGCTATGTTGTTGGAACACATCCCTATCAATGAATAGGCTTAGGGCATCACATGCTTCTCCTGGGAAACTAGGATAACTCCGACTCACACAAAAATTCTAAAATTACTAGTAGCACTTGCCGTATTGGTTACTCAGGAAGCCCCGTCGAAGTACAATTGCCACACTTGTTGATGTAAGGTAGCGTTGACTTCGTGAGTTTTATCAGGTAATCTTCATATAATTCGACTGTATCAGCTGTAGGGTTAGCCACCAGAAGATCACAAATTGCCTGTCCTTTAACTAACTTCTGTTACTTGAAATGCAAGTCATATTAGGATTGGAGGAGGGCCCATTTTGCTAATCGCCAATTCACGGAGGTCAGTTGCGTCATGAATACTCAAACTAGATTAACGTTCGAGATGATATAAATCATCTGCCCGACAAGGTAGTGTCACATCTTCTGGAAGGCGAACACCAAAGTGAAACATTCCTTTTCGATCATTAGGTGCCGAGATTTGGTACCTACCAAAGTTCGACTTAGGTAATAAATTGTCTGCTCGTGACCGTTGTCATCGTCTTGTACAGGCAAAGAACTTAACGAGTGGTTCATCAGCTTGATGTAAATCAAGAACGGTTTACCCGACTTTGGTACTATGAGAACATGAGGATTTGAGAGATATGCCTTGATATCTTCAAATGTTTTCTGACAGGCATCATCCCAGATAAAAGATACTCCCTTCTTTGTGAGTTTTGAGAACGGTTGACACTTCCCGGACAGGTTTGAGATGAATCTCCCAATGTAAGACAATCTTCCTTGTAGTCCCTTGAGGTTTCTCACGGGTTGTAATTCATTTATCACCTTGACTTGGGTCAATATGGATGCCCTTTGTGGTGATGACGAATCCGAGGAATTTTCCACTGGACATTCTGAGGAAAGACTTGGTAGGGTTCATCTTCAGTTGATGACTTCGCATGAGGTCGAACATTGTCCTCAAGTCTCTAATGTGGTCATCTTTGTTGTGGCTTTTAACGACCAAATCATCAACGTAGCATTCGACAGTCTTCCAGAGATGTTCCTAGAAAATCTTCGTCATCGCTCATTGGTACGTAGCTCCTGCGTTCTTCAAGCTAAAGGGCATAACTGTGTAGCAGAAGATGCCGAGAGGTGTTCTGAAGGTGGTATGTTTCTTGCCATCTGGATACATCTTGATTTGATTGTATCCTGAGAATCCGTCCATAAATAACATTCTCTCGAACCCACACGTGTTGTCGATGATGACATCTATGATAAGGAGAGGAAAGTTGTCTTTTGGGCACGTGGTGTTCAAGTATCTGAAATAAATGCAGATCCTAGTTTTCCTATTATTCTTTAGGACCGGAACGATGTTCACAAGCTAATCGGGATGTTGCTCTTCCCGGATGAAGCCTGAATCGATCAACTTTTTCACTTCGGCCTCAATTGCCTCCATAATCTGCGGACGAAACCATCTTTGTTGTTGCTTGATGGGTTTAGCATCCGTTTTGATGTTAAGATGATGCATCGCCACATTCGGATCAAGTCCTGGCATGTCTTTGTTATTCCAGGAGAAAACATCGATATACTCTTTGATGAAAGCAATCAACTCTTCTTTCTCGTTTGGTGGAAGGCTATCACTTACGAATATTAGTTTCGGGTTAGCTTTGTCGCCCATGTTTACCTTGACCACTTTATCCTCGGTGGGAGGTTCTCTTTTTTCGAACCGATCACCATATTGAATATTTAGGTGGTGGATCCATGGGTCTTCCCAAGCCGGCAGTTGATCGTCTTCCTCTATTGTAGTGGGATCGATTGTGGCCATGTTCGACATCAACCCTTTGAACACCTCTCTGATGCTGATGTAGGAGTCCCAATTTGAAAAATTAGATGAGTCTCCGTTCTTACTTGGATTGGCCAGTCGGTTCTCGATTTGCCAGCAACATTCGTCATCGGCTGAGGAGACGTAGCCTAGGCCCCTTCCACGTGCGTAGTAATTATTAGACTTTCCTTTTGGGACATAAGCAGCCTTAGATGGAACTCGAGGACCTCGACCGAAGCAAAGTCCTTCTCCAAGTGCAAGATTGTATCTCCATTTCTTCAAGAGTTTTCGCGCTTCTGAACTATATTTGGATAGCTAAGGACCAGGTTTTTCATCATCGTTATCATCTCTTGAAAAATGGTCCGGCATTGGAGACATCTCGCCTTTATCGTAGATTATCTCTTTCTGACCCTTTTTATTAGTAGGAATGACAATGAACATTCTGAATGAGCCTTGGATACACTTCTTTGTCACGCAAGATGATAGGAGCGGTATGTGTAAATCGGGATCATCGTATAATACCTTCATTAGCTCATCAAGAGAAGGCGAGTACTCTAAATTGTCATTTATTCTTTCTTTGGCAAGTTGCCAATTACAACTAGCATCTGAGGATTCTTCACCGTCAATACTGATTACAAAGGCTACAATATCATTTAATACAAAACCTCCATTATAATCAAGCCCAGCCTCGGTGTCAGCTTCTTCTCTGCTGTCCGTGCCTTGGGTTGATGGTTCAGTGTTGGACTTAGCACCGTAAAGAAGGGAATCGGTAAAATAGTTTTTCAATCCCTTAAACGGTTGCTTATCCGCGACCACCGTCTTGATCTCATTATTAGTGTCTACATATTTAAGACACTGGTGGAGGGTAGAGAAACTATCAGGTTACCATGGATCCAGGGTCGAACCAAAATTAAGTTATAGGATGTCTCTGCATCGATCACGTAACATATGACTTCTGATTTTAGATCTCCAAGTTGGCATTTCATCTGGATTTTACCCAATGGTCTGGACCCACTGGTGTTGAATCCACAAATAATGGTTCCTGTCGAGGCCAACTTACTGGTGAGAATTTCGAGGTTATACATCAATTGAAGTGGCATGATGCTGACAGTGGAACTCGGATCGACTTGGATCCGGTTGACAATGCTGGAACCAATGTATTCGGTAAAATACAATGGTCTGTTGTGCTTCGAATTCCTTACTTGCATGTCCTCCTTGGTGAAAGTGATGCACGGGAATTGTTTGGCCGTGAGGTTACAAGGTTGAGATGACGACTCTGGTTCTTCAGGGGATTGGTTTGATCTTAGTGAGGAATGCATCGAAATCGGCTAGGGCTTCTTGCAGGACCTCTCTGGTGTCTTTAGACAAACACAATAACTTGTATAGAGTTATCCTCACTAGGATGTTAGCTAGTTGGGCTATCACATCGAAGCGGTATGCAGTGTTTGAATTCCCCAATTTTTTTCCTCCAATCGAACGATTGAATCGAGACTATTTCTGGTTCTAAACCTCTTGATGCTGGGGCTCTTTGTCTTTTTGCTTGGCTACAGTATCCTTTTGTTTAGGGGTTGACTACCGCAGAGAAGTTTTTTGAGAAGGATTGGGAGTGGTCATAACCACCCCCTGCTTAGCTAGCTGATCGGTCACCTTGGAATAGTCAAACCGATATTCGTTTCCACTTCTAGTGGCAAAGGTCGGTTCTTTGCTGGTAGCAAAAGCTTCATGCTCGTCATTGGAAGGTGGGAATGCAGGGTTTCCTTCATCATTTTTCTCTGAAATAGCTATAGTGGCACGATAAGATTTCCCATGCATTTGGACTTGGTTTTCTTCTTGGAGGAGGATCGTGTCCTTTGCTCATCTTGAAGTAGATCAGGATGAACCCAAAGAATTTTGTCGTTAGGAGCCGTGTATGGTACTAGTCCTTTTTGGCGTTGTCCATGAGGATCCTCATTAACTATCCTCATCTCTACCCTTGTCACAGGCTCTGGTTGAAACCACGTGAGGGGAACAGAGCCGAAACTAATGCTTACCGCGTTTGCACCTACTTTCTTTTCCTTGGGTTGCTTTGCAATGATAATCCTAACATCAATCAAGGCTTGAATTTTGTTCTTGAGAGTGTAACACGTCTTTGTGGGATGATGAACTGCTCTGTAGAACACGTAGTACCGTGGATCTGTAGTCTTCTTAGCTTCCTCGTGATCAGTGATTAGAGGCAGCTTGATCTTGTTGTTTTCTAATAAGTATTTGAAGATACTGGGGACCTTGTCTTCCTTAAAGGAGTATTCCTTCGGGAACTTCAGCTCTAAGCCTTCTGTTACCTTGGAGGTCGTTGCTGCCATTGAGGCGATTGCTGCTTGGGCGCTTGTTGTTGTGACTGTTGTTGGGGCTGCAATTGGAATATTTAATTTGCATCCACCACATTCGCCTGTGCTTTCCCTTTACCACAAGGTGTGATGTTTTGTTTCGGAGCAGTACTCATGGGTTGACTTCTTTTGGCTTTTTTATTTTTGAGGAATCGTTCTGCTTGCTCCCCGCGTACTTTTAGCTCTTTCCAAGTCATGGATGGTGCGACGCCTATAGCTTCCAACCCATCCAAGGAAAGGCTGTTATGACATGTTTGGAGGATGAATTCCTCCGTGATCGAATCTCGACAGTTTATTGCCTTATTCCGAAAGCGCTTGATGAAGTTTTCGACTGATTCTTCGTCTTTTTGTTTCTCATCAAATAGTGTCCCGATTGACACCTCCGTGTCATCATCGAACAAGTTAGCAAGAAACATGCTCTCTATGTCGTCCCAGCTATTAATACTTCTCGGCTTGAGATGGCGGTACCAGTCGAAGGTGGCCGTGTGAAGGCCCCCCACGAATGATCGTACCATCAGAGGTTCATTGCCTGAAATGACCCCTAGGTTAGACTTGAAGTAAATCAAGTGTTGAGTGGGCGAACCCCTTTCGTCGAACGACGTGAAGTTAATCAGTATTCAGTTGATCCATATCCATACGCAGAGCTATCAGTCTGCCCGAGCAAAAGTACCAGTTTGAGCGCCCGCCTAGCTTCCTTGTTAGTTCGATATCCATGGCCCATCCATTTCAGATCCTCTCTTTCCCAAAGCCTAAACCTATTCCATATCCCCCGTTGGAGAGCTTGTTCTAGCATCTCTGCCGCCCTTATTAGAGATTGTTATTTCTTTTGCGCGTTCTACCTTCCTGAGGAGTGGCACAGCCTAATGATTACTATCAATTTTTACATAGTTATTTGCATTACAATTTTTCTCATTCTCACCAATTCCATTCTGAAATGCTGCTGCTTGAACTTCGTCAGATACAGAATCGATTCCTACTCCTTCGGATAAGGATACAGAATGCTGGTCTTCTTTACCTCTTGAGTAGACATCAAAGCATTGATCTTGCTTTCGAGGTCTTTCATATTTAGATCTTCACCTGCATCTTTCTTCGTGTGACCTTGAAGAGGAATGGTAGGGTCACCCCCAGTATTGGTATTGTTAGTGGGGCCACCCCCATCGCTAGGGTCATCCTCAGTATTTTTACCATCGGGCGGAGTATCGACATTGATATTCTCCTCCACTTCTGAATCGCTATCTACCCGATTGGTAGTATTACGATGATTTTATCACCGTATTGATTTGGCAACTCTTGGAGCTACTGGGCATATAAATCTTTGACCCGTTGTACGACCATCTCCATCTCAATTTTGAAATTCTCCTTCTGCTTAGCCAAGGCTTCTTGAAGGAGCTGAGCCATCTGCTCAGTAGTGATCATGAATGCTTCTCGAGTCCGTCCCGCACTAGAAGTCATATTATCAGAAGCGATTGTAGAGTTTGCATCTGATACTTCATCATCTGAGGAATACCCTCTCCAAATTCTCTGATAATCCCTTGGTTTGATAGTTTCGGACCGTAGCCGAGTTATGCATTAGGATACCTCCGAGAAAGGTTCGGGACTAAAGTATCGTGTAGACATTCCCTTATCGACCATGTTAATAGTGACTTCTGGAAGTTCGCCACCCTGACCGGCTGATCTTCTTTTACTAAAGTGCCTTGGTTTAGGTTTGGATGCTTCAGTAGAGATCCTCTCGAATACTGAGACCCTCCGTGGAGTGGTCTTAGGGTAGCTACATTCTGATAGTACTACCCCGATTAATCTCTCATAAGGACAGTGAGAGTCTGTTTTTGAGGTATTTCTCTTTCAAGACTCACCCCCAGTCTGATAGTACAACTTGTAGGCATTGTAGCTAGAGCAACCTATCGACTGTTCACTTGTTCTTTCAGGTATAACACTATCGTCTGTCAGACGCATCTTCTTCTGATTAGGTAATGCCTTATTGGCGCTCACAGGAGTCACTCGTTTGGAATCATACCTTTGTGAGGTTGGAACCTTAAAGGGCTCTTGATTTTTCGCACGCACCCCAAGCAGGCGGTTACAGGAATAGTCTTGTTGGGAGGTCGTGTACGACCCCCAGTTTGAAGAGTTGCTCGAGATTTGTTTACTAGACCCAAGCATTCCTTGACAGGAGTTTTGCCTCGATCTTCGTGTAGAGGATCCACACGATCCTTCAACAGAATTCTAAATTTGGAGAGATCCACATTGTTGTAGGGCTTCACCAGAGATGCAGGAGCAGGAGGAGCGGGATCTAAAATTAATGAGGGCTACGGCGCAGCCTTAGAAGTGGAACTGTGTGAGAGACACGACTAGGGTCTCTTGTCAGGTATAGGCGCCTTAACTGTATTTTGCATAGTTTTAGGCGTTGTCTTGGGCTTTGGCACCCAAACCTGATTAGATCTTGGTGGCTCTTTAACCACCTCTTCTTTTTACAATTCTTATGCCTTTCGTACAAGAATCCGGACATGCGCAAGAAGTGCGTGGTACTTCTAGATGCGTTCCTCAAGAGTAGAACGGGTTCATTTGACACGAACCCATTTGTTAGTCGGCGGTTGGGAGGAGGATCCCGATGCTTGCTGCGGCGATGGTTTAGCCACTTGGCGCCTTCTAAACTCTAAATCTGCTTGGTAGCAAAGTACATCCACCTGTTCAAAAGCCTTGGCAAATCGTCGGGCAAGACGTTGGCGGCGCCTCTGACGAGCCCTTTTCATCAGCACTGGCGCGACTTCGACGGGTAGCTCCGTGACCTTTGAAGAGTTGTCAACAGCGTCAGATCCGGCTTCCTTGGAGGTCGGAGAGGAGTCTTCATCATCATTCGGGTGATGATTATCACCCTGAGTTTTCAGATCTAAAGGCTAATTAACCTTTTTCAGGGAAGTGATTATCCTGCGCTTACAGTGAGAGGAAGATCTGGAGGAGGAGGAGAAGACGTACTCTTTGAACATCGGTTGGTCAAACTCATATTCGATCTCTTCATCCACAGGGATCTTGATCAGTGGCTGCAGCACGATAGCCTCGACAGTGAGGCTGTTGGCTCCCACTGTGGTCGCTAACGTGTTTTGGTGGAGAGTTGATTCTTTTATTAGTGGACTCATTACAACTTTAGTCATTACAATGAACTCAACAAAAATGAAAACAAAAGATTACATCTCTTAAAACACACGTAACAGACGTTTATCACCTGCTGCTTGCGTTGGATCTTAGCCTGTGCCGGGGTTTATCCATGGACCACTGACTGATTAGATCTAAATATAAGTTTCGTTGCCTCACGAAGGAGACAAGAAACTAAAGTGAATATCTCAGCAAGGTGAGATACCCACTCTTCTCGAGAATCACAGCTAGGTACGATCTTAAGAAAATGGATGAACGGATGCAGATCTCTCAAACTCTTCCTCTTTATGCTGAATAGCTCATCGAGATTTCTTTCTCCTCTCTAAAATTCATGCTCTTCACTCTTCAGTTCAATAGGGCTTTGTCGAGGCTTGAGAATTTCGGATATGTGCAAATAAAGGCCCTAGGGCTGTATTTATAGGTTTTAAAAGCTCGGTTTTTAGATAAGAATGGTCGATTCCCTCTTATCTTCAGTTGTAACCACTTAACCATATTCCAAGATAGCTTCAAATTAGTTGGAAAGGCTTTGGATCATGATATAATAGAATCGGGATAGTTAACAGCGAAAAACCGCAAAAAATAGTGTTTTCGGGGGCTTAGACAGTCTTTGTGTATCGGCCAACCGAGACACAAACTGCCGAGACACACTTTGTGCTTTGGCTAGCCGAGACACAGTTGTGTCTTGGCTGGTTAAAACACTTGGTGTGTCTCGGTTTTTGACCGAGGCGCCATTTTACCCGCCTTGACTATTTTCGCTGTAAGTTTCTCGTCCGATCTCAGAATGATGCGATTCAAAGTGTGTTGGAAAGCCGAAGAAGTGTTCTACAACCTCCTATATGTGAATCATACATTAGCTAAACAAGACATGATTGACTCTTCTCCTTTCATGAGTGAAACATAACTCCCGATCGGATCACTTCTTCATTATTGTGTCGTTCCGTTGATTCGTACGCTTTGTCGACTCGCTTCATATGCTTGTCATCATCAAAAATCCTCCTTGACTTGGATAATGATGTTTATCATCTTCTCTTCATCTCGAGCTACGTGCAGGAACTCATAAGCAATTTTTATCGCTTACAAAGTGGAAATTCCACTTTGAGTTTCTTTTGAAGCGGGATGCAGAAAATAAATTTCTTCCTCTCTAGCACAGGGTTTGTCTTTGCCCTAAGAGAAGACAAGCAGGAGGTAGAAAATAAATTTCTTTTTCTCTAGCACAGGGTTCGTCTTTGCCCAAAGAGAAGACAAAATAGGTTCATCTTTGCCCCGAGAGAAGACAAAACGGGTTTGTCTTTTCCCCAAGAGAAGACAAGACGGGCTCATCTTTGTCCCAAGAGAAGATAAACTAGGGTTCATCTTTACCCCAAGAGAAGATAAAACGGGTTCGTCTTTGCCCCAAGAGAAGACAAAGCCCCAAGAGAAGACAAAACGAGTTCATTTTTGCCCCAAGAGAAGACAAAATGTGTTCGTCTTTGCCCCAAAAGAAGACAAAATGGGGTTCGTCTTTGTCCTAAGAGAAGACAAAATGGGTTCGTCTTTGCCTCAAGAGAAGACCAAATTCCAAAAGTCTATACGTGTATCCAGTCCATATGTGTAGTCAGTTGTTATTATCGACTTAATAACAACTGAATCTATACCTCTCTGGCATAGGGGACTTTATCTTGATTCGTAATTAGAGATAAGTCTGCATCTAATACATGTTGCCGGGTGGTACATTCCCATGAAAACGACAAAGCCTACGTATTTAATATCGTAGTACTAAGTCTAAGAGAGTTCATTCTTTTAGCACAACGTTACATGAAGAAGTGTAGGGTGTAAATTTGATCTCCCGAAAACAGGGAACTTCGTTTGTATTGATAAGAAAGATTATTACAAATTAATAATCAAATGTTTATGACAGAAGCAGAGGGAATGCCCTCTTTGTTTAGTGTGGGGACTTTTGGTGGCTACAGGATGCTTCGCTCGATGCTCGTGTCGAGTCTGCTTCCCTTGGACGATCCGACCGAGGTCGCTGAAGAGCTTCAGTACGCAGTAGAATCTCGAGTCGATAGAGTTCGGATCTCCTAATTCGTTGGCGACCGGGGCTCGGAACCAGGAAATAGTGCTGCAATGCAAGGATCTTACAAAGAGCTCGTCATCGACCCTTTTAAGAATCGAGAACTAATCGGTTCAGTTAACTGATTCAGCTATGAGCAAGTCGCTGGATCGCTACGGCCGTTGGATCTCTTCTTCGTGATTCGGATGAAAAGCTGAACCCCTTCTCCGTGGCTGGAAGAAGTTCTTAAATGGGAGAGAGACAGCTTGGCTGCTCCTTGAATTATGGGATGTGGCCATACACGAGCGGTTATTCGAAGGGCTGTACCTTTGCATTATGTCACGTAGGAGTGGGAAGGCCCCTCCTCGTATGCATGACAACGGCTGTCAGATACTCGAGTGAGTCTGACCAACCACTAAGCACCGGCGGTACTTGCCCTCTGCATGGACAACTGAGGTGAGTCGCATTTATGAGGGCGCAGGCTGCTTTGACACCTGTTCGCTCACTTTGTACTGTGGACGGTTATTCGGCGGACCTGGAGTGCCGTGTTTTCTCTCTTTAGGTCGAGAGAGGTGGAAAGGCATGTCCCTGGCATCCGAGTGGGTTTGGACAGTTCGCCGAATGTTGGCGGACTCGTCTCTTGACTCAGACAGCTGAGGTGAGCTGCATTTATGAATGTTCAGGTCGACTCGACACCTGCCCAATCCTTCGTACTGTGAGCGGCCTGCTTGACGGTCCTGGAGTTCTGTGCCCTCTCCCTTTAGGTCGAGAGAGGTGGGAAAGCCTATCTCAGCACGTGGGGTAGCAGACATCTGGCCATATTGGCGGTCTTGAGGTTTGCTTGCGGATTCGAATGCAGACTCGGTCTGGCGAGTTGTGACAAAAGGTGAATTCGCGTGGCTTTGGACGACTTCCCTTTACAGGAGGATTTCTTGCGAGTCCACGAAGGTATTTTTTTACCGTCTACAAGACCCCCTTTAAAGTTTTCAGACCTAAACCGGCTTGCGTGTGGTCTGGATTACTTTGAATAAAGAAGTTCTTGGTGAAACAAGTACATTCAGTTTCTTTTAGGATTTTTAGCAAATCCTCAGCTATCAACGGGTTTGATATGCCTTTACCGATCACCGTTTGAATCGGGCTAGCCATACTATTCCCCTCAGTATGATGAGTTGTCGAGTAGTTTCTCTCAGACTTGACGCTAAGATTTCTACTCTTAACCTCAGCCATTTTGAGGCGTGGGTTCAAGTGAGGTCATCTCGTTGGTGGTTCACGGCTTGGGACGAGTCGTGTCGTTTGTTGTTTGTCTCTAAGGGTGAGTGAGCCGCTCAAACGAAGTTAGGTTTTGGAGGTGGGATTCTGTTCGACTTGCAGATTTGGGTCGGATTTTCGCAGGCGAGATTTTTCATCTCGGGCGAAACTCGGTTCGTTGTGGGTGAGCCACGTGTCTGTTGGTAACGTCAGCTTCGTGCGCCTTATTCGCATCGTGGCCGTGGTTTTCGAACTCAACCGTCAGATACAACCGCCGATTTCAGCTCGGGCTCCGGGCTTTCGCCCGACCCATTTCCCATCTCGACGTGGCTCCTCGAAATGTCAGGGGCAATCTGGGCCGTTGATTTCGATCGCGGTCACGTCTCTCGTCTGCCAGTACTTCGCTTTTTAAGGGCGATCGTGGCCACGTCGGCAACTCCGCCTTTAAATAGGCTATTTCCTTTCTTTGAGAGTTACCGTGCTCCAGAATCTTGAAAAATTTCTAAGGAGAGAATTCCCGCTTAACCTTTCAATGGCGCCGAAATCTAAGAGGTGAATTGCGAAGGGAAAAGGCCCCGGGCGCTATTCCGACCGTCTCTCCGCTGGTGTGCCTGTCAGTGTACCGGAGCCGCGCTTGGGTAAGTCAATAGATTCGTTTGACGACCTCGTGCAGGTTACAGGTGTCGGATTGGGAGGATGATTGTCGTTCATCCTCCTGGACTCCCGTCATCTTTTGGCAGCTTCCCCGATTTGGGGCAAAGTTGACCCTTTTTAGGCTGATTTTACATTTATCTTTAGGGGACGACTTCTGTCGCCACGGGCGAACCTTAACTTTCCCGGATGGGGGCGAACTCGCTTTTTGATAGGCAAGTTTGGCTCTTTTCTCCAGTAGAGAGGGGTATCGTTTGTATGGAAAAACCTCGTTTGGACTAACAGGCGGATCCGCTCGCCCTTGCTTGATAGACGAATTTGCCCTTATAGCGGATTTCGTCTTGATTCTTTGATTCTTTCTTGCAGCGACTTTTTCTGATGAGGCTCTCCCGAGGGGCGTGGCCATTGGCCTCGCCGGAGGTACGGGCTACACGGCACCTCCTCGATTTTCCTCTTTGGATCCGATGCCTTCATTCACCGCTGATAAGCCCCATAGCCTGATGAAGAGAGTTACGGACTGCCATCATTTGACATTGCGTGAGTTGACAACCGATGCGGTATTGACGGATGACGCTAGGATGGAGCTGTCGAAGCCTCAGTTTTTATTCGGCGATGCTATGACCGATCCTTCCATTCTGCTGCTCAAGGAGAGCAG
The DNA here is from genome assembly GCA_022839385.1 of Asparagus kiusianus. NCBI lineage: Eukaryota > Viridiplantae > Streptophyta > Magnoliopsida > Asparagales > Asparagaceae > Asparagus > Asparagus kiusianus. Next base: position 152,698 of record BQKN01056689.1, read on the forward strand.
GTGGTTCCGCACAGTGGAAGGGACTCACTATTACCTCCCCAGCATGCCGAGGGGATTCTCGATCATCGAGCTACAGTCTCTCGCCGTCCCCCGAGTGATGAACTGGGATTTGACCCCAACTCAGGACGAGGTCACCTGTGGCGTCTTTACAGGCTCCTCGACTGGGTATGGAGTGGAGAGTTCTTGCAAGCGTGTGACGGGTCTGTGCCCTGGCTTGCTGTCTAATGAACCGTCGGCAGGGGAGACGACGGCGATAGCGGAGATCTTTCGCCATTGATTCTTCCGCACTGGTGGGAGATTTCCCCCGAAAGACTTCAGAGCCCCAGGGTGGGTATACTCTGTGCCTGGCAGCGATACTTGGTAGTCCAAGATCACCGACTACATCTTGGTTGAGAATTCTGACCTTAAGGATTCTGAGCTGTATGTGGCCATTCAAGCCACTCGACATGGTTTGAGGATTAATGCTTCTCAGTTCCACAGCATCTTGGAACTGTACTGTGCGGAAAGTGGCACATTCTTCACCCCCAACGGTGAACTTGGCATAACCCCTCATGAGATGTATGATGTGTCGGGGTTACCTTTGGGAGACTTTCCATATGAGGAGTACGTCCCAGACCAAGGTGAGATCGACCAGCTTGCGGACCACTCCCCCTTGGTGGTTGAAACTCTGTGGGAGTTGCTCTGCCACTACCACATCTGCCTCAGTACTTTAGGGGCATCGGATCATAAGGGGAAGAAGAAGAGGACTCCGGGGATCAACCACAAGAATTAGGCTGATTATCTGTTCCCGGGGAACGATGTCAAGGGGAAGCCTGCTCTCCCGCTAGGCGAATGCGACCAGTCTGAGGTGGAGGCGAGGACAGCCGAAGAGGGAAGCACCGTGACTCTTGTGCGCGATGAGGATGGATTTAAGTCCGACACGGTCTTCCACTCAATCCACCATCAGGCCAAGTCCCCCATATCCGGGAAGGCTCTGTTCGCGGGGTACCTCATGTTATGGCTGAAGGGGTGCGTAATCCCCACTCACTCTTTTGAGGCGCTTCCTGTGGAGGTCGTGTATCCCGCAGTTTGCTTGGCCCACGGGAAGTCCTATTCTTTGGTGTCGGCGACGATAGCGTGCATCTACTGGGGGCTCCGCACCCTGACGACCCTATTCTACCGCGTATCAACCATCGATGAGGGGGAAGGAGAGGTTATCAGGACAACCAACCCTAGGGTGGGGCTGTTGTATACTTATTTGATGGCATGGTTCGTCTGCCATTGCAAATGTTTGATGAGCGCCCCTGCGACCCTTCAGGGGGACAGGTTTGTTCCGTTCGTCAAGCGCTTGGAGAGGTGCTCTTGGAAGTGCAAGGACATTCCTGACGTGCGGAAGACGCTTTCCCATTTTGTCCACTACAACTTTCGTCGTTTCTTTCCTTATTTCAGTGGAGGAGGATACGGGGAGTATCTTAGAGATGTGCCGACGGCGGATCATAACATCGTTCTCTCGCGCGGCGCCTTTCGCTGGTTGGTGAACATTCGGCCGGGGTATCATATCCTATGAACGGGCTCTGTGTGCTATCTCGAGCCGTATATCGCTTGTATGTTCGCCCGCCAGTTTCGGTACGACCAATTGTACGTGGGCAACGCCAATCCCCATCTGCACTTCGAAGGAGGGCTGGTGGATGGAGCTCGGGGATGGTTCTGGACACACGCTGGCGGTACCCATGCCCGCTTTGAGCTACCCGCGAAGGATCATGATTTGCATCACACCCTTCTTACTGCCGGTAGTATCGGGGTGCTAGTGCTAATCCCGAAGGCTTTTGGTTCTAAGGTTCGTGTTTGGCGGAGCAGGGGCGTCCTCCCAGACGGCCTCTTCGTGCTTCGAGACGGAGGGGCCTTCAAACCGTTAAGGAGTGGTTGTCTGAGGACCTGGCTGAAGACACTGAAGGCGGTGACATGGGTCCAGACGAATCTGAGGTACCCGAGGCCCGAGCTCCTTCTCTCGTTCTTCCGTTGGACCCCCAAGGTGAGCGGGGAGAATCTGACAAGTTAATCCGGGCGGGCGAACGATTAGAGCGAGCTCGGAGCACAATAGCGGGGCAGATGGGAATGCCCCTTTTATCTCCGAGTAGTTCGCTGCTCTCCAAGCGGCAGCGTGAAATGGTGACGGAAGGTTCCAAAACGGAAGCGGCCAAGAAGGCCCATTGCGAGGAGACAGCGGAGGCCATTCGAGCGACGAGTGGTCAGGACGATACTGCCTCTGGGGCGGGAGCTGTTCTGCCTACCCCTTCTGTCATATCGAGGGCGGCTCCAGTGACTTCGAAGGACACCCCTCCTTCATCTGGTGTGGGGCCACAGGCGGGGGTCTCCACGACTCCTACGCCTGCACTCGGGGGTAATAATAACAATTTTTGTACTCTCGAGTATAAAGCCGGATCTTCATCTTCTGACATCTGTGTCTAATTTGAGCAGGTGTGTTCACGGAAAAATTGTTGTTTTCATTGACGTCATTGTTCTCTTGAGCAACTATTTATCGGTTACAAAAGATCCGGTCTGTTGATAAGATCTGGTTACAACAAAATCAAAGAAAAATAAAAAGATTACAACTTTCCTTTTTTGTGGAACAAATCGCAAGATCCTGTTTTGCGGTCTCTTGCTTGTCTGGGTTCTTCGCCTGCACCAGGGTTAATCTGTAGACCACCGCACGATCTTGATCCGGTCGGATCTACACGGTATGATGGGTATTATTTCACGAAGGAAATAACAGCCGAGGGGATTATTTCACCAAGGAAACAATAGCCTCAAGTAATCGAAATCGACCAAGCGAAATCGATACTCTTCTCGGGATCAAAAACCAAGTTTTGATCCAGAGGGTAACCGTGTAGATCTCAGATCTGATCTCTCTCGAACTCCTACCTTGTTTGGTGTGGATGATTGCCAAGAACCAGATCTGAAAAGTTCAAGTCTTCAAAGCTTCAAAACTCCGAGGTTTAGATCTCAATCCAGCAGAGCTTCGCCTTTAAAAATTCCAACCTCCAAAACAATGATCCCTCAAGCCTATTTATAGGCATTTAAAACCGGATCTGGGCTCAGATCTGGGCCCAAATCTGGGCTCGGCTCAGGTGGCTCGGCCACCGAGCCACCAAGAGGTGGCTCGGCCGGCCACCTAGGTGGCTCGGCCACCGAGCCACCATGGTGGCTCGGCCACCCCTAGGTGGCTCGGCCACCGAGCAACCTAGGAGTGGCTCGGTTTTGGTCGAGCCCTCCAAGTGTTTGCCGTTTTGTTGTTTTCCGGTTTCGCGGTTTATCCGGACTCTAATTTGACATTAAATCCGCCTTGGTGTTCGAGTTTGAGTCCTCTCCCGATCTTGATTGATGTGGTGGACTCTACGGTTGGATGACTTGTTGATTCATCAACCCGTTAGCTTGATTGGGCACGCGATTGGATGTATTCCGTTGTTTGCGTGCGGTTCGTTAACCTCGTCGTCTCGTTAATCCGCTTCGTCGCATCTCACTTGGCTTCAGTGTTGTGGTTTAACGATCATACTTGGATATATCGTGCGATGGTTCGTTGGTTTGTCAAATCACCTTGCCGAGCTGTGTTAAGGGACCTATAAGCAGTTTTATACGCCTACAGATACCCCCTCCAAAGTATTTCAGCCTCATTCTTTTATAGAAGAGTCTGGAATACTTTGGATATGATTGTCCCAACCTTCAATCGGTGTAACGGGATTTTAGAATGGCTTCTATTCTTGATTCCTTCAATCCTCCAGGCTATTCGGTGCTTTGTCGAATGTCTGCAAGGGTTCCGGTGCTGCATTTATTGTCTGACCGTTGTCAGAATTTTGAACTTGAAGTCAATTCCTGATTTCTTGATTTTTAGCTCGTGTTTGATATTTCAACATAGAACCGTCCATCGATTGTTGGCGTTGAGTCTTCATTTGCAACGCGTTGTCCGGCGTTTTGACACAGTTTATACTCGTACGTCTGCTGGAGTCTTGAGAAGCAGTTCATACTCTCATACTTTTCGGAGTGTTGTTGAGTTATCCTTAAGAATATTTTTAGAAAAATACTCTCCAGAAACTTCTCAACAAAAATAGGGAATAGTTTATACTCGTATACCTTATTGGAGTATTTTTTAGGTCCGAATGAGTTGAACCGGTCTGATAATGACCCAAAAAAGGCAGTAATTAGGCTCAAAAACCCTTTCCGACCCTTCCAAATTTATGGGAGAGGGGTGAATAAATGAGGGACTGAACCGTCGGTCGATCTAAAGTCGTTTCGATACTCGGTTCAGTTCCAATTCGAATTTTGGTTCAAATCTGGTTCAAACTGGTTCAGAACTGGTTCAAAATTGGTTCAACCTAGTTCAACTTGGTTCAAGACTGGTTCAGGTCTGGTTTAACCTGGTTCAGTCTGGTTCAGCTTGGTCTGGTCTGGTTCAGGACTGATCTGGTCTGGTTCAGCCTCATTTGAACTGATTTAGCCTGGTCTGGTCTGGTTCAGGACTGATCTGGTCTGGTTCGGGATTGGTCTGGTCCGGTTCAAGGCTGGTTCACTCTTATAAAAGAGCTTCTTTTCTCCTTCCTAGGGCCGCCCCCCACCCTTCTCCTCTTTTTTGAATTTTCTTTCTCTCGTGCATCCTTTCTTCTTCAAACCCTAAAATTCATCTAAGATCCACCTTTCCTTTTGATCTTGGACTGAAAAATCCTTCAAAATCTCCATATAAAAAGTTTCTCTCATGCCCCTCGAGCACGTGGTTCGAGCCTCTTTCAAGATCTGATTTTTATTGGATCCTCGAGCTTTTCTTCAAGTAAATCCTCCATAATTTTGGCATGTTTCATCTTTAATTCAGTATATGAATTTGTGGGATTGTATATGAGGGTTAGAGTTGTGATTTGACGCCTCAAGCTCGTATTTCAGGGGGTTAAATTTGGAGATCTGAGGGGTTTAATTATAATAAAGAGGGGGTAAAATTTTAGGTTTAGAGTTTGTCACCCTAACTAAAGTTTTTTTTTGTATCTGATCCCCTCTTTTATTTTGCAGATCATCATGTCGCATATCCCGAGAGGTCAATCCCTTACTACGTCGGCTGATGGCGTGCTTCCCTCATACACTGGTGAGCTCTCTTTTCGGCATATTTCGAGATTTGTAGATTAGTCCTTTATCCCCATTTTGTTCTCCTTGGTGAGATAATCGGGAAGAGCCTTGATTCTCCTTGGTGAGGATTGACGCTTTAAAGATAGGTTTTGCTTGGTCAAAACCATATCTCAAAATAAATTAAGGGGGCGTTTTGACGCTGCATTGTGCCTTATAAGGCAGGGATATACCCTATCTTATGAATGCATAATGTGGCCAAATCGTCTCACCCTTTATATGGCAGTGACTCTATCTTACCCATTCGTAAGATGAGTTCAACTTCCTTTTATGACTGAGAATAACAAACGTTTAATTGCTTGTCTCCAGTGGAATATCCCTCCAGAGCGTTCTCATCTCATGCAGTGGACGGGCGTCGTGACAAGTATTATTCGACCTTCGATGATTTTTCACCTATTCCACTTACTTCTCAGTTTCCTTCTCTCTCCCCTTCAAAGCAGCTAAAGCCTTTGCAGCTCTATTAGTCACAATATCTCCTCGTAATCCATCAGCGTTCAATTCAGCACAAACCTTAGATATCTTCACTCTCAAATCATGATCAATCTGAACTGAACTCAATGAGCTCCGAGCTGCTCCAATTTGTTGCAGGAGCTTCTCTTGCTCTGCTTTGTATGATTCTCTGAACCCCTTTGAATCTTTGTCAAACTTTGCTTTTTCTTCAACGATCTTTACTCTAAGTTATGGATCTCTAACAGTTCCAACTTGAGAATGCATACCAAATCGATCAAGAAGCTGTGTTCTGAGTTCTCCTTCCTCTGGATTTCCTGAACCAATAAGAATGAACCGTGCTGGGTGAGAAATTGAAATGCCTTCTCTTTCTAAAGTGTTTTAGCCTGATACGGGTGTATCTTCTCTTCGGAACTTAGAGATCCTCATAGGAGCTTGAGGATAGATGATTCCCATGATAACATAAGAATAGGGGTGTAAAACAGTACAGTGGAACGCAGGAGAAAGCGTGGAACAAGACGGCGAGCAGCAAATTCGAAGAATCCAGTTTTTAGCTCGTGAGTCGACTCATACATGTACATGAGTCGACTCATCAAGTTGAGTCGACTCATGCCTGTCATGAGTTGACTCAAGAACTCAAGCCCTATTAGCAATTCGGCTCTCACCAATCGACTCATCAGTTATGGGTCGACTCATATGAGGTCATGAGTCGACTCATCTCAGTTATGAGTCGACTTATTGCTGGTTTTTGTGTTTTGTCTAGTTTCGGACGAGTCGACTCATCTCAGTCATGAGTCGACTCATTGATAGTTTCCTGATTCGTTTGGGTTTCTGTTCACATGAATTCCTATTGGTTTTGGGTTTGGTTATCTACTAGTTTGCCATCTACGTTTGTACACCTATATAAATGCTTGTTTAGGCTTTCTAAACATAAGTTTTATGATCTTAGATCAGAGAGAGATTCTAATCTTTGTATTAGGGTTTATAGAGGATTGAGAGGTTGTTCTCGATTCTAGTAAGATTATGAGAGAGTGATTGTAATCTTTTCTTCTTCATAATCTAGAAGAAGGTATTTTCCTTCCCCATACTGAATTATCTTGTGTTTTAGTTGTCTTCTTCTCAACCCACCTTTTGGTAATTCCGCGACCAAAGGGTGCTCGCACGGCAACTCGTATCAAGTTGGTATCAGAGCAAATCAGATCCTGAGAAGGGGCATCTTGTGTATGGTCCTTACTCGATCCCAATACAAGAAGCTTGGCGAGATCCTTATTTCCTTGGAAGAAGTCCAGAAGATAAGGAAGGAGAAGATGTCTGAAGCAGATAACTCAGCAAGACTTGACGCTATGGAGAAGCAGATAGAAACGATCGGGACTATTCTTACTCAGCTCGTGGGTCTCATCAATGGAGGGGACAAAAAGGAGGAATCTTCTTCGAAGGGTAAGAAGAAAATTGTTGAGTCCGATGTGGAAAGAGTAGATTCAGATTCTGACGAGGAGGAGGAGATCATTAAGGCTGCATTGCATCAATGGGGTAAGAATTCTTATCAGAATCTGAAGATTGACTTTAATGTGGAGATTCCTGTTTATGATGGGAGTGTTGACGTCGAGAGGCTTGATGGCTGGATCGAGCGGATAGAGACGTATTTTACTCTTTATGGCTATTCGTCAAAAGAGAATATTGTGTTTGCAACTTTGAAGCTTTCAGGTCATGCGTTAACGTGGTGAAAATCCTACTGTAAGCAGGAGAAGAAGGCGGTATCGTGGAACAAGTTCAAGGAGTTACTGAGGAAGCAGTTCTACCCGGTGGGATTCTTTGAAGAGCGTAGGTACGAGTGATACGGCTTGCGCTAAAGGGTCAATTAAACCGTTCAAGAATACACCACGGAGTTTCAGCAGCAGGCGATGGTCCTCAACATTGCGACACAGGAATATTCCGTGTTTATGAAGTATATGACGGGATTGAGCGATTATGTAATAATCCATTTTTTTACTAGCAATCTATATATATATTTTTTCCTTAATGCAAATTAACTAAGTGGGTCAATTATGCAATGTTTCATATAGGAGGCCCATATGATGTTGGAAGGCCCATATGATGTTGGAATTAGAAAAGTTAATGGACTTTTATGCCTAATTTGTTTAGGGGTTTTGTTAGAAAAGTAAAGACTTATAAATACCCCAAAACCCTTCCTCCTCTCTTTTCTTTGTTACCTAGCCGCCAGAGAAACCTTCTCCTCTCTCTCTTCATCTCGTTCTCTCTCCTCCCCCCAAGAGAACTCCGGCCACCCAAGCCCTCTCCGTCCAACTCCCCAACGCCCCAACCCGTCGCCGGTGGATCCGCCCACGCCGCCGTCTGCACCTCCTCTCTAACCCCCGAACCAAGCTCTCAGATCCGAGCTCTCCGTCAGCTCCATACCCGAACTCCAACCGCCTTGCCTTAGATCCAAGCCACCAGCACCTCCTCCGACCGTCGCCATCACCCCCTTGACAGCAAGCATTTTTGTCTTGCTCTTGTTAAATTTGTTCTCAATATTATTAGTATGCAAGCATTTTTATCCTTCAACTCTTTTATTTTTCTTGATCGTTTTATATTTCATAATCGACAAGCAGATTTTCTATTTTTTTTGTTCTCATATCTTTTTGGAACTTCACCTTTAATTCTCTGTGTGCTTGGTAACTATTGCTACATTTTCCTGTACTGTTGAGCATTTCTGGAAGCAACCTAATTTATCTTGAGGCTCTTAAATAATAAGTAGCAGCTTAATCAAGTTTGCTGCTCTTGGTTGCTTAAACCATGAGATTCGCATTCCCAGAATTGATTCTACTCCTATTACCAGTCCTAGCTGTTTTGGGATTATAGTTTGCCCAACATTTTGGAAACAATTTTTGTGGAACAACGAGGCTCTGAAAGGAGGTACAATGCTCTTATGTTGATACGTGAACTTGCAGTGGCTAGCAAATGGAACAGATAGTTTTATGTCTTTAATCTGTCAACATCATCATCATCTTTTTTGTCCACTGCCATAATCATTTGTTGTTTAATAGAAGTAATCCAATTCACAGTAGGAACAACCCAACCTAATGGCATTTCTTTCTATTTAATATGTTCCACTACACCTGTGAATGCTTCCTTGTATGAATATATGTGCATATTATAAAAGT
>BQKN01056690.1:946-20571 GCA_022839385.1 Asparagus kiusianus
CGATCCTAACTGTAGGAAGGTTTGATCACTCAATTTGAAAGTGGACCTCTCGTTCATTGAAGGAATCGAGAGGGGATTTTGGTTTTGGTCCTAACTGTAGGAAGGTTTGACCAAGTGGGGAGTGAGAGTAAGAATACAAATCATTATAGGAATGTTGATTCGTACAAATCACTCGGAAGGGGATCCCTGATGTTAAGTGATAAGGACTTAACACAAAGGGTTTGACAATTCGTCAATTATATTCGGACTCTAAAGTGTTGAGTGCACGAACATAGTAGAAATTTGAAAAATTTTGGTAAATTAGGAGTTTAGTGTTTACCACTTTATTTATAATGACCGGGTTATCCCTAAGAATATTACATTTAACATTCTTCCGGGAACTTCCCGTTAAATAAATTACCCACCCCAGCTTTCTTTGCAAAACTGGATTTATTGTTGCATTAACCGCATGATCGGGTTATCCTTAAGAACACCACGCATGGCACTCTCCAGGAACTTCCCGTGGAAGAAAGGGAATAGTTTATACTCGTATACCTTATTGGAGTATCAGGGAGCAGTTTATACTCTTATACCGGTCGGAGTTAGGGAATACAGTTTATACTCATGCACCCACTGGAGTTTTATATTCAACTTAATTGAGCGATATAACGCCGGCTTCCACCAAGATTTGGATGCTGTTCTTGAGTGTAAAGCAATCCTTAGTGGGATGAAGGATCCTCCTGTGGTATGCGCAGTACTTCGGATCCGCAATATCATCAGCTTCCTCCTGATTCGTGATCGGTGGGAGCTTGATCTTGTTATTGTCAAGGAGAGATTTGAAGATGGCTGGAACATCTTCGTCCTTGAAGGAGTATTCTTTTTGAGGCCTCTGATCCGAAGTTTTCTGTTGTCTCCGGGACTGCTGTTGCGACGTTTGATTAGCGTCAATAGCCGCTGCGGGTGTTTTGCCCTTACCACGAGAGGCGAAGTTTGAGTTCGGAGGATTTGTCATCGATTGACCCCTCTCGGCCTTCTTCCTTCGGAGGAAGCGTTCGGCTTGTTCCCCTCGGACCTTCAGGTCTTTCCAAGTGTTGGAGGGTGCTGTTCCTATTGCTTCCAGCACGTCCAAGGAAAGATTGTTGTGGCAAGTTTGGAGGATGAACTCCTCGGTGATCGGGTCCCGGCAATTCAACGCTTTGTTCCGGAACCTTTTGACGAAGGTTTCAACTAACTCCCCGTCCTTTTGTTTCTCGTCGAGCAACGTTCCGATGGATATCTCGGTGTCGTCGTCGAAGAAGTTAGCGAGGAATTTTGTCTCCATGTCGTCCCAGCTGCTCACGCTACCTAGCTTGAGGCGGCGGTACCAATCGAAGGCGGCTCCACGAAGAGTGCCAACGAATGACCGCACCATCAGAGGCTCATTGCCGGAGATAATACCCAGGTGCGATTTGAAATAAATCAAATGCTGAGTGGGGGAACCTTTCCCATCGAACGGCGTGAAGTTGATTAGACTAAACTTCGCCGGATAGGGGATTGTATCCCACTCCCTTGGGTATGGACAAGGAATGCCCGTTTTCTTCACTTCTTGAGCGGACATCAAGGTATTGATTTTGCTCTCGAGGCTTTTGATCTTCAAGTTTTCACCTGTATCTTCGTTGGCATCCTCATTACCACCCCCTGCGTTGATGAGAGGGTCATCGGCATTGCGAGTTTCATCCGTATCCGTATGCTCAACTTCTTGAACAACCTGATTATGGTGGCTTGGCTCGCCTTGCTGGTTTCTCAGTGCCTGGATTTGCTGCTCATGCATCTCTTTCATAGTCTGCATGGCCATCTGCATCTCTAGCCTGAAGGTCTCCTGTTGTTTGGCCATAGCTTCTTCAAGCATCTTGGCCACTTGTTCCGCGCTTATCATGAATGACTCGCGGGGTTCTCCTTCGCTGGATACAGTGTTGTCGGACGCGACCGCAGAGCAAGCATCCGATTCTTCATCTTCTGAAGGTGAGCTTATTCGAACTCTCCCATACGTTCCTCGCGCGATGGCTCCGGACTGTAGACGGGTTAAACGCCGAGTTGCTCCCAGAATTGACTCGAGATCATCCCGTGCCAATGTCCTTTTATTGGTCATATTAGCGGTGACCCTTGGAAATTCTCCACCTTCAACCACCACTTTCCTTCGTCGGAAACGTGTAGGCCTTGACCTTGGTGTTTCGGTACTGAGTCTTTCGAACACCGAAACCCTTTCGGGGACCGTCTTAGTGCAATTACACTGAGACAATACCGCCCGAATGAGTTTGGAACAGGGGTACTGAGTCTCGAGCTTCTGGGGATTCCTTTTTCTGGATTTGTTCGTACCCCCAGCACGATAGTACAGCTCGTCATTTTGGAATTCGGAGCAACTTATCGTGTGTTGGAACGACTTCCCAGGTATAACGTCATCGTCATCGGACGACAACGTTTCCTTCTGGGAGTAATTTGCCTTATTTGGACTTTCGAGAGTCACTCGCCTCGAAACGCGCCTTTGTGGGCGTGAATTCTCAACGGGCTCCCGAACTTCAATGCGCAAGGTAGTGCGCTTGGGTGCAGTGAACTCCTTGTCATGTTGAGGGTTGTGTCGACCCCCAGCATGTTGATTCGTTCGGGACTTCTTCATAGGGCCCAAGCGTTCATGAACTTTGTTGCGCTCATCGGGAATTGGACCGAGGCGCTCCAAGACTGACCTCCTTCTTCGGGATGGTTCGGAAGGTTGAACTCGTTTTGAAGGCTGCATTGATTGTTCCTTGGCCTGAGTTGCGGTTTCAGACTTCGGCTTCCATATTTGGCGAGTTGGTGGTGGCTTCTTGGCCATCTCCTTCTGCAACCTTCTACGGGCTACTTCAATTTGAGCCCGTGCCTGCGCTGATAGTGCGCGGCGCTTGCGAATGCGCTCCTCCAGCGTTGATCGGTTCCGTTTGACGCGGATCCATTCATCCGTCGGCGGCTTGGAGGAGTTGCCATTCCTCGGTTGTTGAGGCTGTTTGCCTCTTCCGTTCTTCAGATCCGTGTTGTAACGAATCCCGTCTACAGATTCCATTGCCTTTGCGATTTGTTTCGCAAGGCGCTGATGTTGCCTTTGGCGGGCTCTCTTTGAGAGAGTCACTACGCCCTCGGCAACGGAAGATTCGGCCAGAGCGGATCTGACCTGGTTGGAAGGAGAGATCTCACCCGATGCAACTTCGGCATCAAACGGGGCGAGATTTTCGTTGGCAGCTTCAACTTCTTCGTACCAACGAAGTTTCCTCTTGGAGGAGAATTTTGGAGACTTGGACTTGCGGGAGGATGTAGATCCGGACGAGGACACGTACTCCTCGAACTTTTGCTGGTCGAACTCGTACTCGACCTCCTCCACGACCGGGATCGGGATCCGCGGCTGCGACGCAACGATCTCGTCGGCGAGATCGGTGGCTCCCACTGTGGTCGCCAGATTGTTCGCGGGAAAATTTATGTTCTTCTCCATTAATATCATTGCCATCTTAGTTAACAACTTTATGCGTTACAAAGATCCGGTCTTTTTATAAGATCCGGTTACAATGAAAAATCAAAATGAAATGAAAAAGATTACAACTTTCTTTCCTTCTTTGTCGAACGAATCGCGAGCTCCTGTTTTGCGGTCACTCGCTTTGTGTGGGTTCTTTGCCTACGCCGGGGTTGTTTGCCGTGGACCAACGCGTGATCTCGATCCGGTCGGATCTACACGATATGACGGGTATTATCTCACGAAGGAGATAATAGCCGGGTGGGGTACTAATTCACCAAGGAAATAGTAGCCCAAGTGTCGAAATCGACCAAGCGAATTCGAGACACTTCTCGGGATCTAAGAACCAAGCTTAGATCCGGAGGAAAATCGTGTAGATCTCAGATCCGGTCCCTCTCGAACTCTTGCCTTGTTTGGCGTGGATGATCTCCGGGCACCGGATCTCAAAGTCCAAGTCTTCAATCTTCTAAAGCTCCAATCTTTTTTAGATCTCAGATTCTAATCCGGCAGAGCTTCGACCCTCCCAAAATCCAACCTCTGAAAATGAAGAACCCCTCCTCTATTTATAGCCTCTCTTCACTGTGCGTATGCACGTGTACACATCACACACGGGGAGAGGGGGGGTGCCGGCCACCTTGGGGTGGCTTGGTTCGGACCGAGTCCCCCCGGGTGTGTTCGTTTTGTCCGTCGTTCGGGTTTTCCGGTGTTTCCGGTTCTGATTCGTTGTTGATTTGGACTTCGATTCGGTTGTGTGGTTGACTTGTTCGGATTCGATTCGTTTTGATTCGATTCCTGATTTGGCAGTAAACCCACTTCTGAGTTCGAGTCCGAAACCAATCTTGATTCGATCGTTATATCACCGAGTTCGCTCTTGTTTAGATGACTCGGCGATTCCCCGAAACGTTGGTTTGATTCCGTGTGCGAGTGGATGCATTCCAATGCTTGGGTGCGATTTGTTGGCTTCGTCGCCTCGTTAACCTGCTCCGTTGCGTATGGTTTGGCTTCGGCGTTAGCGGGATAACGGTCGTGTTTGGATACGTCGCTCGATGGTCCGCTTGTTGAATTGGCGTCGTCGAGCTGTATTGTGGGACCTATAGGCAATTTTATACGCCTACACCATAAGCTAGCTGAACGGTGGGGAAGAGCACCTCAAGAGGGAAAGCGTCTGAAGCCTGGTGTGGAACAACACACTTCTTCAACCAGAGCGCAAGATAGCCTGCCAGCAGAGACCGAGGCTCGATAGACTTCTGTGCGTGACGGAGGAACGAACGGAACTTGCTTCCTGCAGGAAAAGCTCCCTCAGCACTAGCAAGGGTATAAGAACGAGTCTCATTCTTCTCCATCAACTCGTTAATAACGGTGAAGTCCAAGATATCTAACTCACGAATGGGCTCTCCGGAATCACCCTCCAAATTAGGAAACAGATAGATAGCAAACTGCTTCAAGCTGATCTTCTTCTTCGTCTTTGCTGGGGGAGAAGTCAGGAGCAAGGAGGTATGATAGTGGCAAGTGAGGTCCCAAAGAGTGTCATACATATCAGGATTATCTTTCTTCAACCAACCCAACTGCTGGTTTGAAGGAAAGTACTCCTGATACGGGCAATCGCCCATCGGAAGGCCAGAAACCTGATGCATCTCATGAAGGGCCAACCCTAACTCCCCGCCACTAGTCAAGAACATGTTACTATCAGGCATATATGTTTCTAGCAATGCCAAAAAGTGGCGATAGCTGACTGGGAGTCCGTGCATGGTGGCTCGTATAGGTGCATACAATCCACTGCTCTTCAAATCCCTCTCCCAGCGCCCCAAGACGTAACTGGTCATGCGGGTCCACCACCCCTTGGCTAGTGAGGAAGCCCAACCGTAACATCTGTAGTCTGGTGGAGGTAACCGTCTTCCAAGCTGAGCCAGACGATTCCTCACGGTAGGAGCCGCTACCGATACCTCGTCTGGGGGTGCGGTGTCAAGACCCATGATCCCTGGTCGAAGACCGCGAATGGAATGATACCCAACAGAACCAGGACTCTTATGATGAGAGACGTATCCACACTGAACTCGCTCAGCATCGTCAGTAAGGTGCCAGGACATCTGTCGCCCCACAGCCTGTCTCTCCAAATGAGTAAAAGAATATTGACGAGGAATGGAGGGAATATACAAAAGAGCTCCTTCGTCGAGATTCAGCCAGTGCTCCTCAGTGGGAATCAAGGTAACAGGATCCTCAGTGTGATCTCCGAACAGAAAATCCGGCTTCTTTAAAGCCTGGGTGGAGGAAGAGTCCACAGTAAGGGGAGCATCGGTAATAAGCTGGCGTAAACAGTGACGCCCTCCATCCCGTATCAAGCGACAGGATTCGTCAGAACGATCTCTGTCGAATTGAGGGAGTGGATCAATAACCTGCCTGGCGGAAGCCGAAGAGAAGACTTCCCTGCTACAACCAATAGCGACATGATGAGGGAGGCTGCCCGTGGGGAACTCGACTGCAACAAAGCATAAGGATAGAATCAGAAAATCCAACCTATAAAGATGAGATAAGCTCATTTCACGGGGTTATTGGAGAGACGATGTCGAGTGTCCTACACCGGGAGAACGATATGCATCATCACGTAGATAGCGTGATAACACACACCGACCTCTAAGGTGCAAGACGACACGAGATCGCCCCAACATATCCGAAGACTTGAATTGGCTAAGCAAAACAAGTCCGAAACCTTAACCCCCACGAAGAGGGGTATCGGTTCTTCCTTCATGACCCGCGGAGAGGTCAATCGGGGATACAGAAACTGTAAATTCTCACCCCCGAAGAAAGAGGCCGCTGAAGAAGATATCGAGGGAACCTCTTCCTTGCTGTGCTGCGAATGTGAGCGACTCCTGGAAGGTCGAGGGCGACGCGGAGACATCGCAAGTCTGCAATAAAAAGCAGTACGTCAGGTACAATATGAATACACGAAATTTAAAAAAAAGGAGATTAAGCACTTGAACTTGAGTCCTATGAATAAATAGGATTTTATAGTTGAAGTCTAATTAAACCTACAAATTTCATGCGCGCGAAATAATAATTGTTATTTTCGCGGTAAATTTTGGTGAAATACCCAAAATACCCCTCGTGTTCAAGGCCAAATTCGGGTCAAGGACACGCGTGATCCGGGTCATGATCATCACATTCGATCATCTAGCACCCCGGTACCCCACAATTTTGGTTAAATTTTGCAAATAAGCCCTTTTGCAGAATTTAGCCAATTTTGCATAAAAACCCCTCCACAAATTTTGGTTTAGTCTCCGCATGCCTTTATCAAAAATTTGATCATGAGTTTGTGGTCTAAACTCTTTGGACTCCAACCTTGAATTTTCTACCCCTTTTGCAAATAATCCCCTCTAAAAACATTTATGGGCTGATTTGCAAATAAACCCCTCAACAACTCTTGCATAAAGCACCCCTCACTTTTTTTGGTCAAACGGACATGAATCCAAGCCTCAAAATTTCAGTTCCATTTTTGCATAAAATCCCCCACGAATTTCAGTCCTATTTTGCAAATAAGCCCCCCAAAAAAATACGGTCATATTGCCTCTTTTGCAAAAAAACCCCCAAAGCATTGTGCATACAAACCCCTTATCTACTACAAGAGTAAAGATAAGTTCAAAAGTCAACCGAATGACACGAGCCAAATTCAACCCACCAGTTGTAGACTCGAGACTCCGACGACGGCCAGGCGATAAACGCAGCGCCGGAAGAACTTCGGTCATTCGTCAAAGCATCAGATGAACCGAAAATCGAAGGAGCCGAGAGTTGAAGCTAACCACAGGTCCTTTATGCCGACTAAAGGCTGGACCAATCATATCCAAAGTATTCCAGTCTCTTCTATAAAAGAAACGAGTCAGGAACACTTTGGAGGGGGTATCTGTAGGCATCAAAAAAATTACCGATAGGTCCCCACGAACAGCTCAGTGTTAGAGAATGACGATGAACGTCACTACCCGGTTCATAAGAGTTCAATTGACGTCGGTGAGCGCCTGAAGTGAATCGACGAACTACGTGAGCTGACAGAATTTTAGAATAACGGGGATGGGGACTGACCGGAAACCCCGCGACCGCTGCAAAAGGAGCAACGCCCTTCGTGTCCCGTTCACCCCATTGATAATCCAACCATCGAGATCGACAGAGCTCTTCGTCAGAATTCCAACGCATCCGAAATCATTTAAATCCGAGTTGGGACGAAAAGTCAACGGCGGTTACACGGTGGACAGTCTCGGACTGAACTGAGGCACCCGGCGGTGTCCCGGCGAGGTCGAAACACCCGAGGGGTGTCTTGGCAAAACCAAGACACCCCAGGGGTGTCTCGGCCAGGCCGAGACACCCCAAGGGTGTCGCCACGCCGAGACGCCCTAGGGGTGTCTCAAAGTTGTTGAACGGATAAGATTTGTTTTTTTTCCCCCTAGGGTCTCCTCTTGCCTATAAATAGGACCCTTGGGCCTCATTTTTCTGGATCTGGAATTTTGGAGAGGATTGGCGAAGCCCTGCTGCAGCGAAGAGTGATCGAGCCCTCTACAGCAAAGGAGACTTCTTCTTCATTCCCCCCTTCTCTTTTCCTTAGTATTGCCCCTCGTCGGTTATACTAAGAAGAGCAAATATCTCGCTTTATCCGAGATAGGAGCTTTGAGTTTCTAGATCTCCCCGCGGATTGACGAAACTCTGCCCGATTTTTCGGAACGGATCTGATCGACCGGTGGTCCACGAATATTAACATCCCCATCACAGGTAAAAGACCCACGCAAGCAAGAGACGATAAACGGATCTTGTGTTTATTTTCGAAAAGTTGTAATTTTTAATTCTTTGTTATTTGAATTTCATTTGTAACGACTGAAGTTGTAATTTTTTGGTTTTTATAGGAGGAGAAATAACTGTTAAATAAGAAGTACCTCTTGTACCTCTAAGTTAGGCATATCAACGGAAAGAAGCACTTCTTGCAATTAAAATTTGACGTCATGCCTGAGACAGTGACACGACATCTAATTACAATCTAAGTACATATTTGTGAAACCTAGTTACTATCAAAGTCCTTGCTTGTGGAGCTCCAAGGATCATTCTGTGTCACCCATGGTTTCACACAAGGCTGCAGTCAAAGTAAACCAAAGGATGTTAAACCTATCATGCACCCACATTGTGCATCAACATTTTCCACCATTATAGTAATATCTCTCTAGTAGAATCAAACAATGTTCAAGTGTAGGTACAAAGCAGGTAGAATAAAGATAATAATGCAAGGAACACAATATAGAGTAAAGATCCAATAATAAATGTAATTGTGTCCCAACAAAAGAAATGAAGTACATCTGATGTTTGAAACAAAAGTGAAATATCTCAATACACTGAGTCAAATGAAAACAATACTATGGCACTCAGCCTCCAAAATAAAATACAACTCTAATATCTGAAAATAAACCATAACTACTGTGGAGCACAAATAAACTACTAATAATAAATAATGATGGAAGCTAAGTCGAAACTCCATCAACCTATGATTCTCTGTATGCCTGACTCGCTGCCTGAAAAAAGGGGAAACAACGAGCGTTAAACCACTAGTGAGATCATCTCCATCGTCCCCAAAGGGAGGGGTTAGGAGTATAAAAATACAAGTTAGTACATATAGATATATAAATCATCTATCCTGAACTAAGAGGAAATTGATATTTAGAAATCCACAACACGAGAATGGGTACGTCGAGCGAAATAATCCAAACAAGGAAACCCTCATGTATATACCTTGTATCTTAAATTATAAATCGCTAAATACCAATCTCAAATCCTATGAATAAAAGAATAAATAAAAGAAAAAATTTATTAATAAACCTCATCCAATACAAGTCATGTCAAAATACCTCACACTGCCTTCGGGTAGGTGGCGCAGTCACAAAAGTAATAGTCCGGTAAAAGAATCTCCCATAGTATATGTCATGTATGACAACCTCAGTCTTATACCCTACTCTCGGGGTAAATAACATGGAAGCATGAATGTAAATCTGTCTGATCCTCTAACAAAAAATAATGATGCTGAGTAAGGCGCTCACAATATCCTGTGACATTACCTACCTTACTCAATCACCCTTTAAAAATAGGCATGTCAACAATGATGCACATGGAGTAAAGTCTACTATGGTCTCATTATAATATACCAACTAACGCACTCTGAGTGTAGTCCCCCACGGTCTCATTGCAGAGTGACAACTAACCCACTCAAACACCCAAACTATCATGAAATGCAATATGCGTCACTCTCTATCATGACAAATGCAAAGTATAGGGTACGTACCTCCAAACACTCATGCATGCTCAAATCCAATACGTGTAGTCTCGTAAAATACACATGTGTATCAACGTGTGACTCGAACTCCATGTTCATGATCAAAGCATGTGAGAAAGAAACCAAGTTCACAAAAATGCCCATACCAATCGACCGATCATGTGCCATCGGTCGACTGATGCCTAGCACAAAACGTGCACAACAACCATGATTGGTCGACTGGTGGTCCATGACCGGTCGACCGACCAGAGCAAATTGACATCCTGATTGACAACATCAGTTGACTGATCACCTATGATTATTCAACCGACCAGAGCAAAATTCTAGTCTTTCTGGGAAGAGTTATATATTCATCAAAAATTGAAAATTTTCAAAAAAACCCATGTATTAAAACTTATTTAAGGTATATTAGGGTTTATTCTATTACATGAAATCACAAATACAAATTTAGGGATGAAACTAAAACCCTTAACATGTGTAATATATGTAAGATAATCATGGAAACAACTAATTTTAATCAAAAATCGTGTTAAATCACGTTCAAAACTTAAACCCAAAACTAGAAATTCATTTTATATATTTTTAAATCAAAAGAATTAGATCTTTATATCATACGGTTCAAAAAGTGTGATCTTTATACATAAACTAGGTTTTAAAACTCCGATACAACTATATAAAAACATTTAAAAATAGGGGATGGGTTTGGAGGAGATGAAACTCACCTCAAAATATGTTGAGCTCCCTAAATATGCAAGAAACATGATCCTCCTTCGTCAAAAAGCCCACGATCTTGCCCTCCTCTTGATTTTGCTTCTCAAAGCTCTCAAAATTCATAAGGAAACTCTCTAGGGTTTTTGAGGGGATACTGTGGCTGGTTGTTCACGTGAAAAATCTAAGAATAAGGGGAAAATATCGAGTATATATACTTACGTACGCAAGCAGGCCGAACTAAAACAAAACTGACCCGATCTTAAGCTGCCTGTGTGCACCCAATTTGGTCAATTGATCCTCCTCGATCGGTCGATCGATGCTATATGACCAGTCAATCGACCAACATATAATTTCTGCCGACTGTTTTCACTTATGCATGCATGTTTACACTTGTATATATACACTTATATGTACGTACTTTATCTCAAATCGATTTCAAACATACTAATTCATCCCAGAATAGTATCAGTCAAGATAAAAATTATTTAATTTTATTTTTACAATATTTTCAAAATTTATAGGGTTTTACATTCACCCCCTCTTAAAAGAATTTCGTCCTCAAAATTTCGTAATCATATCTTAGAGATTAATAATACGAGAAAAGCACATTGAGGGGCTAATCCAGAAAAGAAAACTATCACATATATATCTCGTACCATTAATCTCCATATATGAATCACAAGCAATATTTACACTAAACAATATAGAATGTGAATACTCCTACTTAACCCCTAATTAAACAAAACTAGTACGTCGGGCGAAAAAACCAAACAAAGAACCCCTCATGTATATACCATGTGTTCCGAGTGATTAGGAGCTAAGTGTTAATACCCACATTCCAGCATGAAGCGTAAACACGGCTATATAGATAACATGAGCACAAACAATATCATAGCTAATAATATACCTGCTCAAACAGGTGTGGGTAGTCGTGACGCAATCCTCCTCACGCTCCCAAGAAGCTTCATCAGGTCCTTTCTGGTTCTACTGTACTTTGACTAACAGAATCACTTTATTTCTAAGTGTCTTGTCCTCTATGGCAAGAATACGAACTGGGATCTTAATGATGGTCAAATCTGCCTGGAGCTCTAAATCTGGTGTGTCAAACACCCTCTGTAGCTCCTCGTCACATAAATGTTTCTTGAGCATCGAAACATGAAAGATATCATGTACTCCCGACATTGATGCTGGAAGATCAAGTCGATATGAAATAGATCCAATACGTTTCACAATATGGAACGAACCAATATATCTTGAGGTAAGTTTTCCCCGTCTGCCAAATCGCTGGACACCCTTCATCGGTGAAACTTTTAATAAAACATAGTCCCTAACCTGGAACTCTAATGGTCGTCGCCTCTGGTCTGCGTAGCTCTTCTGCTGACTTTGGGCTGTAAGAATACGCCCTCGAATCAATGCTACCTTCTTCGTAGTCTGCCTCATGAGCTCTGGCCCAAGTAATAAACCGTCCTCCGTCTCTGCCCAACAAATCGGGGATCTACAAGGCCTCCCGTACAATACCTCATAAGAAGCCATCCCTATAGTCAATTGATAACTATTATTGTAGGCAAACTCAATTAATGGAATATGATCCTCCCAGCTACCGTGTAAATCGATAACACATGCCCGTAATATGCCCTCCAAAACTTGGTTGACCCTTTCTATTTGGCCATTGTAGGTGTAAAAATTGATTTCCCGAAACAGAGGATTTCGTTTGCATTGATAAGAATAGCTTATTACAAACTAAAGAATCAAAAATACAACAGAAGTGGAGGGAATGCCCTCTTTGTTTAACGTGGGGTCTTTGCTATCGATAGGACGCCTCCCTCGGTTCTCGCACCGAGTTTGCTTCCCTTGAACGATCCGATCAAAGTTGCAGTGGGAGCTTCAGTACGCAGTAGAAGCTCGGTTGGATAAGTTCGACGGTCGAGCAATTGCTTGATTGCTTAGAGCCTAAGTATGCCGAGATCTCAAAGTTTGGTCCTTTTTAGCTAAGGATTCGAATGAGATCACAAACAAACTGATTGCCAAGGAGTTTGCCAAGAGCCAGGCTCGGTTCTCTAAGAGCTTAAGAGAACTGATTGCTAAGGAGCTAAATAGGTTCGGTCTTGATCAAGAGTTCAAAACCCCTATTTTGATAGCCATCATTGGCTATTTATAGTGGAAGAGAAGCATAACCACTCCCTCAAATTACGGGATTGTGGTTAAGGGGGACCATAACTCCATCCCTTAAATCTTGGGATGTGACCATTAGAGGTGAGAAGAACCATACTCCATCCCTTAGATCTTGGGATGTGACCATTAGAGATGAGGAGAACTATACTTCATCCCTTAGATCATGGGGAATGGGTGTACCCACTCCCACATTTTAAGCTCAAATGGCTGACTTGGTCCAACCGTGTAGGCGAGCTTGACATTGCAGGCTAGCTTGGGCTGTCAGGCGAGCTTGCGAGCTTTCAAGCGAGCTTAGGTCTACAGGTGAGCTTGGCGGGCTTTGGCATGCAGGCGAGCCTGGGTGCTACATGCGAGCTCGGCCTTCAGACGAGGCTAGATCATACAAGTGAACTAGGTCTTCAGGCAAGGCTATGTAGGTAAGCTGTGCAGATGAGCCTCGTAGGTGAAGCTGTGCAGGCGAGCTTCGCTTAGTTTGGGCAAGCTCCAATGTTCAGGTGAGCTCTAGCCTTGCAGACTTCCTTACAAGCGAACTTCATCTTTTCAGGCAAGCTTCAGCCTTCACGCGAGCTTCATCCTTCAGGCGAGCCTGGATCATGCAGGCAAGCTCGACTTATGCAGGCGAGCTCCAAAACATGCCACGAAGAACAGGTCATAACTTTCAAATCGTAAGTTGGAATTTGATGAATTATATATGAAAATCGACTATCTTGACGAGATAGAGCCAACCAAACCTACCACATAGGGTTCAGAGCATAGGGTTCAGTTTGCTCCTGTCCGTTTCACTAAATTCCTTCCGGTTTGAGAGATATCAGCGTTTTTTTCCTTTTTAGCTATTTCGGGTGAGGTTTTAGCAGTCTTGTTCTTAACTTCTCTGATAAGGATTCAAGGCAATTTTTATTGCCTATAGCCATCTATTTGCGGGTGGAAAACACTACTATATGATAGCTGGATGCCGAAAGAATTCTAGAAACTCTTCCAGAAATGGGATGTGAAAACTAAGCCACGATCCGACACACTCATCTTTGGAACTCCAAGCAAATGTACTATTTCCCGGATGAAAATCCTTGCATAAGTCTTCACTGTATTGTCTTAACTGGCAAGAAGTGCGCCGACTTCATCAATTGATCATCCAAACTGAATCGTTCCCTTTGTTAGACCTCGTCAAGCCCATAATAAAATCCATCAAAATATGTGCCCACTTTCACTCAAGAATGGGTAAGGGCTATAGAGTCCTTACGGGTCTCTGATGTTCTGCCTTCACTTGCTGATATATAAAACACTTCGCTACATTCTTCAAAATATCCCTACGCATGTCGCTCCACCAAAATTATCTCTTTAGGTCCTTGTACATCTTGGTTGTTCCTAGATGCACAGTATATCTGGTGCGGTGTGCCTCATTAAATAGGTCCTTCTTCAGCTATGAATTATTCGGCACTAACAGTCGGCTCTTCATCCGAAGGCCTCTATCTGCTCTAATAGTCCAATCCGCCTTGGGCTCTTTGGTAATCTCCCCCTTTCGGGCTTGAATCCAAGAGTCCTCCAATTGATCGCTGGTCACTCGGTCCATCCACGATGGTTGCACGGCTAACGCTCCCAAAAATGCGCCGCATCTGCCGATATCTGACCTAAAGTCAAACTGACTGAGGGTGAGAAGATCTCATTACTACGTACACCTCAAAGCTGCAAGCTTGTGATGACGCTTCCTACTCAACGCATTTGCTATAATGTTCGCCTTCCCCGAATGATACTGAAGAGTGAACTGGTAATCCTTAATAAATTCGACCCATCGCCACTACCTCTGGTTGAGTTCCTTCTGAGAGAAAAGATACTTCAGACTCTGATGGTCTGTAAACAGTTCAAACTGAACTCCATAAAGGTAATGTCTTCATGTCTTTAGTACGAAGCCTACCGCTGCTAACTCCAAGTCATGTGTGGGATAATTATGCTCATGAGTCCTCAACTACCGCATAATGTATACCACTACTCTATACGTCTGCATCAAAATGCCTCCTAGTCCTGACAAAGATGCATTCTTGTAGACAATAAAGGTCATATCATTGCTCGGGATGATCAACACTAGTGTTGTAGTCAACTTGGCCTTTAAAGTCTCAAGGACTTTCTGATACTCTAGTCCCTAAACAAACTATACACCCTTCTTCGTAAGGTGTGTCAGTGGGGTATCTATCTTTGAAAAGTACTGGATGAACTTCCTGTAATAGCCGGCAAGCCTTAAGAAACTACGAATCTATGTAACAGTCTTTGGTGGCTGTTTGGGGTGAAAGTCGATTTGTTCATTGTTGTGTTCATTACAACTTTAAACGTTACAATGAAAACAAAAGTTATTCTTTTTATAAGACCTTTACACAATGAAAACAAAAAAGTACAACTCTCATTAAACATCGCGACGGGTGTTTATCACCTGCTGCTTGCGTGGGATCTTGGCCTGTGACGGGGACGTTAGTATTTGTGGACCACCAAACGATCAGATCAGATCCGGAGCTTCGTTGATTTGCGAATGAATCAGGAAGCTGAAGCAATTATCTCGACAATAGCGAGATAATCGCTCTTCTCGAGATCACCGCAACGGGGCAATCTCAAGATAAAGGACTGGGAAGTGTAGATCTGACAAGCTCCTCTTCTTTATACCGACGAACTCGATCTGATCTCCTTCTCCCTTCTGAAATTCTTTCTCCTTCAGTCTTCAGTTCAGCAGGGCTTCGCTGACGCTCGAGAATCCAGATCTAAAAAATGAAGGCCCTGGGGCTATATTTATAGGCTTCGGGACCTCTATTTTCAGATAAGAATGATTGATTCACTCTTATCCTTAGTTGTAACTACTTAACAATGTTCTTCAATGATATCTTATCAGTTGGAATAAATCCAGATGGTTAACGGTCGAAAAATAGCTCAAAACAACCAAAAACAGATCTCGGGGACTGCGGACACTCGTGGGTTTCTCGGCCATACTTCGGCCGAGACACAATTTGGTGTCTCGGCCAAGCCGAGACACCATTTGGTGTCTTGGCCAAGCTTTGTCCGAGACACCACTTGGTGTCTTGGCCAAACTTTGGCCTGAACTTGGTTTACACATTCCGTCCGTTTTCGCTATATATTCATCGTTCAGACTCGGAATTACTTGGTTCAAGATGCGTTAGAAAGATAATGAGGAGATCTATAAGCTCCCATGGTTGAATCACATGTGAAGTAGATGGGACATGAGGGGTTCTTCGTCTTTTGTAAGCGATGTGCAGCTCTCGGTTCATTCGTGTTTCCGTTGTTCCAAAATCCCTTTGTTTCGCATGGTCCGTCGACTCACTTCATGTGTTTGTCATCGTTAAATGAGCTTATGTGACTCAAATAGTGACATTCATCATCTTCTCTTTGTCTTGAGCCACGTGCGGGGACATATAGGTAATTTTTGACGCCTACATATACCCCCTCCAAAGTGTTTCAGTCTCGTTTCTTTTATAGATAAGCCTGAAATACTTTGGGTATGATTGGTCCAACCTTCAGTCGGTATAAAAGGACCTATAGTTATCTTTGATTCTTGACTCCTTCGATTTTTAGTCTATTCGATATTTTGACTAATAGCTAAAGTTCTCCCGGTGCTACGTTTATCGTCTGGCCGTCGTCGAAGTCTTGAATCAAAACTGGTGAGTTGATTTTGGCTTGTGTCGTTGAGTTGACTTAGAACTACCTATCTCCGTCACAACGTGTTGACCAACATTGACTCAGAGCTATGTGTTGACCGGCATTGACTTTAGGGTTTCGGATCGCCCAACATTGACTTTTCGTCGCAACGCGTTGAGTGTCGTTGACCTAGGGTTACGCATTGACCGGCACTAACCTTAGGGTTTTGAATCGTCCGACGTTGACTTTCATCGCAACGCGTTGACTGGTGTTGACCTAGGGTTACACATTGACCGGCGTTGACCTTAGGGTTTCAGATCGTCTGGCGTTAACTTTAGGGTTTCGGATCGCCTAGCATTGACTTTTCATCGCAACACGTTGAGTGGCATTGACCTAGGGTTACGCGTTGACCGGCGCTGACCTTAGGGTTTCGGATCGCCCGGCATTGACTTTCATCGCAACGCATTGACTGGCGTTGACCTAGGGTTACGCGTTGATCGGCGTTGACCTTAGGGTTTTGGATCGCCCGGCATTGACTTTTTATCGCAACGCATTAAGTGGCATTGACCTAGGGTTACGAATTGACATGCGTTGACTTTTCATCGTAACACATTGAGTGGCGTTGACCTAGTATTACGCATTGACCGGCATTAACCTTAGGGTTTCGGATTGCCCGACGTTGACCTTCATTGCAATGCGTTGACTGGCATTAACCTAGAGTTATGCGTTGACCGACGTTGACCTTAGGGTTTCGGATCGCCCGGCGTTAACTTTTCATCGCAACGCGTTAAATGGCGTTGACCTAGGATTACGCATTGACAGGTGTTGACCTTAGGGTTTCAGATCGCCCGGTGTTGACTTTTCATCGCAACGCGTTGAGTGGCGTTGACCTAGGGTTACGCGTTGACCGGCGTTGACCTTAAGTTTCGGATCGCTCTGCGTTGACTTTTCATCACAACTGTTGAGTGGCGTTGACCTTAGGTTACGTGTTGACCAACGTTGACTTTCATTGCAACGTATTGACTGGCGTTAGCCTAGGGTTTTGGATTGCCCAGCATTGTTTTGTGTTGATTTTCATCAGAATAACCAATCACCGGTGAAATTAGGTGAAATAGGATCATGAAAAACACCTGGGGGCTCAACCTGGGCCAAGACACCTCTAGGTGTCTCGGCCAAGGCTGAGACACCCTTGGGTGTCTCGGCCAAGGCTGAGACACCCTTGGGTGTCTCAGCCCATTGGCCGAGACACACCCCCCCTTTTTTTTGCTTTATTGTTTCCTTATGCTTGTACTTTCATTTCCCTCTTAAACTCCCAAATTTCAAATAGAACTCTTTTCCACCTAAACTTCTTCTTCCTCCCAAAGTCCCCTCCTAAATCCAACTCCTCATAACCCAAACTTCTCCTCTCCAAGAACTCTAAAACCCCTCAAACTTTTACACTTTAAAAACCCCACAAAATTTCGAAAATCCTCTCCTCTATTCTTAGCCGAAATTTGTCTCTTCTCAAAGCTAGGGTTTTTTGCATCTTCAAGCTCAAGACTTGGACTTTTGGAGTTGGGTTTTCAAACTCTCAATTTGGGTAAGCTTCTCTTCAAGAACTGTTTCTTTTCTTGCATTCTTAGTTAAGAATCCATAGATTTTACAAGAAAGATTGATACTTTATTCTTGTAATGATGATATGCCATGAATTTGTATGCAAATGTCATAGATTTTTGCCCTCATGAGGTTGGTTTTGTGCAAAAGATTGAATCTTGAATGTGGATTTTGAAGATAACCGAAATTTGGGGTGTTTTTGTGCAAAACTAGGGCTGAAATTTTGAGGGGCTTTAGTGAAAAAGTGGACTAAAATTTCATGCCCATTTGGCCGAATTTTGATGAGTGCTTTATGCAAAAAAGACCAACATTGTTGAGGGGTTTATTTGCAAAAAGGCAACCAAACATTGTAGACGGGCTTATTTGCAAAAGGACTGAAATTTTAGGGCTGAGATTTGTAGAATTTGGGCTACATACCCATGACCAAAAGTTTGAGAGATGTATGTGCAAATTAGGCCGAAATTTGTAGAAGGGTTTATTTGTAAAATTGGCTGAAACTTGTAGAGGGGTTTATTTACAAAATTGGCTAAAATTGTGAGATATTGAGGACAACGGTTTTCTTTCCTCAATCATGGCCAAATTCGAATGTGTTCGTGGCTAAAAGTTAACCTTGAATATGAGGGGTATTTTGGGTATTTCACCCAAAAGTTGTTCATGAATGTTTTAAATGTAATTTGAACCCATTGTTTGCATGCATAAATCCCATAGGTTTAATTAAACTTCAACTGTAAAATCCTATTTTGTTTATAAGATTTTAGTCAAAGTTCATAATTTTCCTTTTAAATTTCGGGTTCTTGGATTTATGATTGTACCTAATCCATTGACTTTTGTTGCAGGCTAACCATGTCTCCATGCCGACCACAATTTCATAGGAGTCGCTCATCTTCTCAGCATAGTGAGAGGGAGGCTCCCGTAGCGTCTTCTTACGGGGGTGAGCTTTTATGCTTTCCGTATCCTCGTTTGACTCCTTCGCGGGTCACTCGGGAAGAACCGACGTCCTCCTTTGCAGGGATCGAGATTTCAAAATGATTTGCGGTTCTATCATGCCATAGTTTGTCCCCTTCGCGGGTCACTCGGGAAGAATCAACGTCCTCCTTTGCGGGGATCGAGGTTTCAGGATGATTTGTGGTTCTGTCATGCCCTCATTTAGCCCCTTCGCGGGTCATTCGGGAAGAACCAACGTCCTCCTTCGCGGGGATTAAGGTTTCAAAAGACGTGTTTTGCTTGGCCAATTCATGTCTTCCGGCATATTGGGGCGATTTCGTGTTGTATTACACTACGTGGGTCAGGGTACATTACCATGTTGCTTACGTGATGATGCATACCGTTCTTTCTATGTAGGAGACTCGAAATCGTCTCGCCAATCACTCAATGAATGACTCTATCTCACTAGCTTGTGAGTTGAATTCAATCATTGTATAATTCATGAATAATTTTCTAATTCCATGTTTGTGTTGTCGCAGTTGAGTTTCCCGCAGAAGGTTTTCCTCCTCATGCTATGACTGGTTGCAACTGGGAGACATTCACTATTAATGTTGACAGGCAAGCTATTGGCCCGACCTCTCAGTTCAATGAGAGTCGTTCCGAGGGGGTGCGTCCATTGATATAAGACGGGGGTTGCCGTTCATTATGCCAGCTGATTACCAATACTGTTTCCGGTAAAAGTTGCTGTTTTCATTGATGTTCTCTTTTTCGAGATCTGTTACAACTTTGAGCGTTACAACAGAGTTT
>BQKN01056691.1:0-21184 GCA_022839385.1 Asparagus kiusianus
AGCAGCTGCAGGTCCACAAGTGTTGGGCATTCTCCACTTGTTTTCCGTAGTTCTCCGGCCGGTACGGCGAGTGCTTGATAGATGATGAGAGGCCGAGAGAGTATCGGACTCACTTAGACATTGGCTGCTTCAATTGGCTGGTGAACATTAGGCCTGGCTATCTGACTTTTCGGGTGAGGGATCAGTGCTTCATAGAGCCATATCTACCCTGCCGATTCGCTCGCCAGTTTGGCTATGATCAGCTCTACATCGGGAATCCTCGTCAGCAGTTTCGGACCCATAGTGGTTTGGTAGACGGTCTCCGTGCATGGTTGTGGACCGTGACTGGCTGTACTGGTGCTAAGTTCAGTCTCCCGAGTATTGATCGGCAGTTGAACCTCACTTTCTTGAGCTGCAAGTGGTTACTAGCAGCTAACAAGACTGTCCCCGTGAAGCCGATTGCAGAGATAGAGGCTGAGGAGGCTTCTCAGCTTGATTCCCTTAGGATTCGGGAGAACGCTCGGGTACAGAGGACGCGGAACAAGACTCGCCGGATTGATGAAGAGGGCCAGAGGACATTCCATTCCACAGACGAGGCTTCAGGCGGGGATCCCGAAGATTACGATGACTTTTCCGAGCGAGGTTTGCAATTCATCTTTTCCTTCTATCTTCCAGAAATATTGAAACTGATTATGGTTTGATGTTTCAGGGACCACAGTTGATCAGGATGAAGAGTTCTGTCCTCCTCCCCAGGTGAGACCTTCGATCCCCATTGCTAGGCGGAAGAGATTGGCCCGCAAACCTCGTGTAGCTTCACGAGCATCTGACATGGATCTGGCTGGTGACGATCCTGCTAGTGACGAAGGTAACATCTATCCTGAAAACCATTCCCTTGGTTATTCAGCACATTGCCTTATGCTTTTCCATCTCTATATAGGAGTGCGTGGGGAGAATGAGATGAGTCCCGATCCTATTCCCGTATCTCCCGATGAGTCTGACCCACTACCCCCTGTAGAGAGGCCTACAGGGGTTGCTGACATTAGAGAGGAGGTCAATGTAGGACCTGATTCCGTGAATCAAGGTACATCTAACACTGACAACGTATTTCTTTAGATAACACACAAATGAATTTATGTATCCTCTAACTGTCCTCTACTTCTTGCTCCTTCAGATAACTTGCAGGAGGCGAATCTTGGAAATGAAGAGGTTAATGCACCCGTGAAAGGTAACTCATTTCCATTAGTTGTAGTCTCTTCATTTCTTTCGGCACTTATATTCTTTTATGTCAGATTTCTCCATCGATGATTTTGACGAGGGAAGCCTATTTGCGGACACTCCTATGATGCACTACATATATAGCTCTCCTCAGATTGACGACCAGTTACCTGAGAATATGTTTTCTGAGTCCACCTTCACTAACAATCCCGAGGATGGTTCTTTTGAAGATATATGCCTCTTTCTGAGTCGATTATAGGACTAGCCAATTTTGACTAATACAGCTATAATGTAACGTCTTTGCGAATTTTGAATTTGACAGGAGCTTTTGTTGAGAGAGACCCTGTTGAGCCGGCTGCGAGACCAACTGCACCAGTTGATGCATCCACAACGGTTACATCTTCACCACCCCCAGCGGCTCAAGGGGAAGAAGGTATAAGTCAACTCATTGAAGAGTGCTATTCCTTTTTCTTATTAAGACTTTTGACGGACTTCTCCCTTTTTTGTGTAGGGCGTTCTTCTCGTCTTCATGTCTTAGTGAAGGAGTTGTTATCTGACGACGATCCTGACAAGGTCGTCATCTGCATAGAAGTTCGCTCCTTCTTCTCCTTTGTGAATGCTATGATTGGCAAGCTCTTCCACGGCGGACTTTCACTTCACCAGTTTAAACCTCTCCTGAATTCCAGAGTTAATTTGATAAAGGAAGCAGGATATCCAGATTTGACGAAGGCTATAGTTGACGATCTCGGCTGCCTAGAGCATGAGCTTCAGATGTTTCATGAGCTTCGAGATACCGGCGCCTCTTCATTTATTGCTGCTGAGCTAGAGACCCGTTTACAGTCACTGCGCGAGACTCAGATTCTTGCTAGTTTTGATGTTCAGGTGCAGCGAGACCGAGTGGATCGAGTTAAGACCGGCCTTGCTACTAGATTATCTTCACTTGCCGAGCTCGATTCTTCTCTTATCTCTTGTGAAACCAAGATAGACCGGCTTGAAAGAGAACTCCGCGAAGAAAAGGAGACTTTGAGCATTCTTCAGATGACGAGAGCACAGGACCAACAGACCTGCACTGCCTTATCTGACGAGCTGACATCCTTAAAGCAGGAGCTGGTTGAGACAGAGGAGACTGCTGCGAAGACCTCTGCCGCTACCGAGGAGTCCATTAGAGCTGAGCTTAGTCAAGCTTATGATGATAAGTTGTCTAAGCTCAGCCAGCAGATTTTTAGCCACGGGCTTGATGTATGATTTTGTTTGCTGTGTACTTTGACTTTTGACTCTCTCAATGACATTGGTTTTCATCTTTAGTTTTATTATGATTCGTCATTCCGTTTGAAATGTTAGCCATAATACTCATAGGATTTTTGGCAAACCCTCAGCCATCAACGGGTTTGATGAGCCTTTACCGACTACCGTTTGAGTCGGGCTAGCATGCGAATTGTTTAAATCCGCTCGCATGTAACGTTGCGCTCAGAGATTGAATTCTCCGAGACTTCGTGCTATGATGTCGAATACATAGACTTCGCCATTGTTACGGGAATAGGCTACCCGGCGACACGTGTTAGGTGTTGACTTTAGGATTTTTGGCTAACCCCCAGCCTTCAACGGGTTTGATTAGCCTTTACCGACTACCGTTTGAGTCGGGCTAGCGTGCGGATTATTTAGATCCGTTCCGCACGTGACGTTAAGCTAAAAGAGTTAACTCTTTTAGTGCTACGATATTGAATACGTAGACTTCGTCTTTCTCCTGTGAAAAGACTAAACAGCAACGTGTATGAGACGTTGACTTAGGATTTTTGGCAAATCCTCAGCCTTTAATGGATTTGACGTGCTCTTACCGATTACCGTTTGAGTCGGGCTTACATGCAGATTATCTTAATCCGTTCCGCATGTGACGTTGTGCTAAAGGAATGAACTCCCTTAGACTTTGTGCTACAACTTTGAATATGTAGACTTTGCCATTGTTATAGGAATAGGCTACCCAGCAACGTGTATTAGACGTTGGCTTATCCCCTACTTAGGTTTCGGGATAACATACCCCAGAGTCAGACTCCGGTGTCTTTTTCTACGGATAAAGACCAAACCGGCGACGCGTGTTAGGCGTCGACATATCCTTTCTTAGGATTCAGGATAAAATTCCCCATGCGTGTGAGGCATAGATTTCGGTGTTATTAATAACAACCTGCCACAATGTTAAATATGTGGACGAGTGTTCTTTTCAACGGCTAAGAACTAACCGGCCGCGCGTGTTAGGCGCGGACTTATCCTTACTTAGGTTTCAGGATAAAATACCCCAGAATCGAACTCTGGTGTCTTCTTCTGCGGAGAAAGACTAAACCGGCAGCGTGTGTTAGGCGCAGACTTATCCCTGCATAGGATTCGGGATAAACTTCCTAGGATGAATCCTAAATTGATAAATTTCGGATAAAGAGTTGGTGTGGGAAGGAAGAATTTTATATTCTATTCCCTGAACAAGGAAGGAAGAATTTTATATTCTATTCCTTGTTTCTGGAAAGGAAGAATTTTATATTCTATTTCCAGTGCAAGAAGGAAACTAGAAGTGGGATCTCCACTCCGAGAATCCGGAAGATCTAGATAAACTTACCTTTTATAGGATTGGTTATCTGATCGAAAGATGAGTTCTTCATTTATCGAAGTGAAATTTGTACTTCAGTTATAACCATGAGAAGGTTTAACCAAAGAGAAAGGAAAGGGAGTTCTTTCGTTTATCGAAAGGGGACTCCAAATCAAGAGTGGACCTTTTTGGTGGACTCACTGTCAATTGAAATTGATCAGTGAGGGATTTTGGTGGTGTGAACTTGGGTTATCATTTAGAATATTAAGTGTAATATTCTTCAAGGAATTTCCCGATAAATGGGTTGTCTTGAACGTACTAGGGATAGTACTTTTTCAAAAACTTCCCATTTATTGGCATTAATTGCCTGATGCCCTCTAAAAAAATTAAGCGGTAAGCGCCGTTTGAATAGACTGTGTCTATTACAAACGGTCCTTCCCACTTAGGTTCGAATTTACCTTTCTTCTTAGAGGTAAGGATTATTGGTCGGCGAGCAGCGAGGACCAGATCTCTTTCCTTGAAGCTTCTTTGGCGAACCCTTTTGTCAAAGGCTCTGGATATCCTGGCTTGATAGAACTCGATGTGTTGTTGAGCTTCCAAGCGCTTTTCGTCCAGCCTTTCGAGTTCCTCAAGACGTTTTTGATGCTGCTCTTCGGTCGTCATCTCAGTTGCGAGAGCGATCCGAAGGGAGGGGATTTGAATCTTTAACGGTAGCACAGCTTCACATCCGTACACCAGAGAATATGGAGTGGCTCCTGTAGGAGTGCGTATTGTGGTGCGATAAGCCCAGAGCGCTTCGCCGAGTTTATCGTCCCAATCTCGCTTGTTGGTCTTCACAAGCTTTGACAGGATCTTGATAATCATCTTGTTAAAGGCCTCAGCTAATCCGTTCGCAGCAGGATAATAAGCTGTTGACGAAACATCTTGAATCTTGAACTTGTCACAGAACCTGATAAAAGCGTTGCTTATGAATTGCGGACCGTTGTCATGAATGATCCGCCTCGGCACGCCGTGTCGGTATATAACATGATGCTTGATGAAGTTGATGACGTTGTTCGTCTTCACTTCTTTAAGCGGAATGGCTTCAGCCCACTTTGAAAAGTAGTCGGTGATTGCGAGGATAAATCGATCACCTTTAACTGAAGGAGGAAAGATAGGACCGACAATATCCATACCCCATGTCTCGAATGGCCAAGACGTGGTTGATGTGTGTAATCGCTCCGGAGGTTGGTGCATATAATTTGCATGCACTTGACAAGCATGACATTCTCGGGCGTACTCGATCGCGTCACGAACCATTGTTGGCCAGAAATATCCCATTCTTCTGATTCGATCATACAGCTTGGGACCAGGCTGATGCGCACCGCATTCTCCTTCATGTGCTTCCTTAAGAACTTCTTTTGTTTCTTCGTTCGAAAGGCATCGGAGAAGCAAATCATCATACCCCCGGCGATATAGCGTACGGGTCTCGGTATTGTAAAAGAACCATGGAGCTCTTCGGCGAATAGATTCTTTTTCTTTTGCGTCCTCTGGTAAAATGCCGTATTGGACGTAATCAATAATGGGAAAACGCCAATCTCGGGACTCAGACCCGATTTGGGTTGAGTTCACCTCTTTGGCGTTCTCGTTTTTATCATCCTCCTCTTCAACCTCCACATCGTATATGGGTATGCAGAGTTGGTGTGTGACTAGCAGTTCAGTTTCGGGCGGTTGCGCGAGTGATACGGCTAGGGCTGCCAATGCATCCGCATAAGCGTTCTGGAGACGCGGGATATATTCGATATAGAATTCTTCAAAAGAATCTGCCATTCTGACGGCCTCCTGGTGGTACGGAATCAGGTCTGGGTTCCTGACCTCATACTCTCCACGAACTTGGTTGACGATCAATTGAGAATCTCCAAAGGCTTCGAGATATTCGACCCCCAGCTCCTTGGCGAAACTGAGTCCAATGATGAGCGCATTGTACTCGGCTACGTTATTGGAACATGGGTTCGTCAGTG
The DNA here is from genome assembly GCA_022839385.1 of Asparagus kiusianus. NCBI lineage: Eukaryota > Viridiplantae > Streptophyta > Magnoliopsida > Asparagales > Asparagaceae > Asparagus > Asparagus kiusianus. The sequence continues at coordinate 5,767 of BQKN01056691.1, forward strand.
AATAAGCTCGAGGCATCACGTGTTTCCCTGGGGAAACTAAGACCACTCCAACTCCGGAGGTGACTTTAGGACATCCAGGGGTTACTGCCTTATTAACTGCTCTCGAAGCACCATCAAAGTATAATTGCCATACTTGTTGGTGTGATGTGGTGTTAACCTCGTGGGTTTCGTCTGGCAAGTCATCATACACTTCAACCGTATCTGTTGTCGGACTTGCCGCCAGAAGATCACAAATTGCTTGTCCTTTGACTGACTTCTGCTGTTTGAAGTGCAAATCATATTGGGACAAGAGAAGGGCCTACTTTGCTAACCGCTAATTCATCGAACCCGGTTGAGTCATGAATACCCATACCGGATTAACATTAGCGATGACGTAAATCGTCTGGCCAACCAAGTAATGTCGCATCTTCTGTACCGCGAACACCAATGCGAGACATTCTTTCTCGATCATCGGGTATCGAGACTCGGCGCCTATCAAGGTCCGACTTAGATAATAGACTGCCTGTTCGTGACCATTATCATCGTCTTGTGCTAACAAAGCACTGACCGAATGGTTCATCGCCTTGATGTAGATCAAGAACGGTTTACCTGATTTTGATGCGACAAGAACAGGGGGATTCATCAGATATGCTTTGATATCTTCAAATGCTTTTTGGCAAGCGTCATCCCAAATAAATGACACGCCCTTCTTGTTTAGCTTAGAAAATGGTTGGCACTTCCCAGAAAGATTCGAGATGAACCGCCTGATGTAAGCTAAACGCCCTTGCAATCCTCTGAGTTCTCTTAGATTCCTCGGGGGTTGCAATTCATTTATCGCTTTTACCTTGTCTGGGTCAATGTGTATACCCTTAGTGGTGACGACGAATCCAAGGAATTTTCCGCTGGACATTCCGAGGAAAGATTTTGTGGGATTCATCTTTAATTGATGACTCCGCATGAGATCAAACATCGTTCTCAAGTCTTTGACGTGATCTTCTTTGTTGCGGCTTTTTACCACCAAATCATCAACGTAGCATTCAACAGTTTTCCTGAGGTGCTTCTGGAAAATCTTAGTCATCGCTCGTTGGTATGTGGCACCCGCATTCTTCAGACCGAAAGGCATCACCGTATAGCAGAAGATACCGAGGGGCGTTCTGAATGCTGTATGTTTCTCATCGTCTAGGTGCATCTTGATTTGATTATACCCCGAAAAGCCGTCCATGAAGGACATTCTTTCGAATCCACATGTATTGTCAATAATGACATCCGTGATTGGGAGAGGGCAATCGTCTTTCGGGCACGCTTCATTCAGGTTCCTGAAGTCGATGCAAATCCTGATTTTGCCATTTTTCTTCATGACAGGAACGATGTTGGCTAACCAGTCTGGATGTTGTTCCTCTCGGATAAATCCTGAGTCGATCAACTTCTTAACTTCTGCCTCGATGGCTTCCATAATCTGTGGACGAAACCGTCTTTGCTGTTGCTTGACAGGTTTGGCATCCGGGTTGATGTCGAGGCGGTGCATTGCCACATTGGGGTCAAGCCCTGGCATGTCTTCATAGTTCCAGGTGAAGACATCAATGTACTCTCTGATCAAGGCAATTAATTCCTCCTTTTCATCTGGGGGAAGACTACCGCTGATGAATATGGGCTTTGGATTGGCCTCATCGCCCATATTAATTTGGACTACTTCGTCTTCGGTGGGTGGCTCTCTTTGCTCGAACCTATCACCATACTGCATGTTTAAGTGATGAACCCATGGGTCCTCCCACGTTGGCATTTGATCATCATCCTCCATCGTAGATGGATCCGCTGTGGTCATGTTTGACATCAAGGTCTTGAACATTTCTCCCAAACTTGTGTCGGAATCCTCAGCTGAAGAATCTGGCAAATACCCATCCTTAGCTTTGTTAGCAATGTGATCAATGATTTGCCAGCCACATTCGTCTTCCGATGAGACATAGCCTAGGCCTCTCTTGTGATGGTAATAATTATCTGGTTTCCCCTTTGGTACATACGCCGCTTTGACTGGGACACGAGAACCTCGATCGAAGTATAAACCCTCTCCGAGTGTGAAGTCGTACCCTTGTTTTTCCATGAGCACACGCGCTTCCGGACTATACTTAGATAAGTGCAGACCAGATTTGTCGTCATCTTCATCTTCTCTTAGGAAATGATCTGGCACCAGAAGATTTTCTCCTTTACCGTATATCACTGCCTTTTGTCCCCCTATTTTGGCAGGGATAATCTGAGTTGTTCCGAAGGAATGCTGGAGGCGTTTCTTCGTTACATAAGATGATCGGAGCGGCATACATAAATTGGGATTATCGTACAATCCCTTTATCGCATCATCAAGAGACAAGGAATACTCTAAATCACGATTTATTTCAATATCGGTAAGTTGCCAGTTACAACCGCCATCTGACAACTGTTCGTCGTCGAGATTGATTACAAAGGGTACAATGTCATTTAGAACAAAAACACCATTGTAATCGAATCCGGCCTCGGAATCAGCTTCTTCTCCGCTGTCCGTGCCCTGGATCGATGGTTCCGTATCGGATTCATTACCATAAAGGAGAGAATCTGTGAAGTAATTCTCATACCCTTTAAATGGTTGCTTATCCGCGACCACCGTCCTAACCCTTCCATCAGTGTCGACATATTTCAGACACTGATGTAAGGTGGAGGGAACTATAATATTACTATGGATCCAAGGCCGACCCAATAGTAAGTTATAGGATGTCTCAGCATCAATCACGTAGCACGTGACCTCCGTTTTTAGGTCGCCCATCTGGCACTTTATCCGGATTTTCCCTAAAGGTCTTGACCCGCTGGTGTTGAATTTGTAAATGACTGTGCCCGTAGATGCCAACTTGCTGACCGGAATGCCAAGGTTGTGCATTAGGCGAAGTGGCATAATACTCACAGCGGAACCCGGATCCACTTGGATTCGGTTGACCTCGCTGGAGCCAATGTACCAGACGAAGTACAAGGGCCGATCATGATTTGAATTCTTCGTCTGCATGTCCTCTTTGGTGAAGGTGATGCAGGGAAGATTCTTGGCCGCCACATTACACTGTTGGGCTAACATTTCCAGTTCTTCGGGAGCTGGTTTGATCCTGGTGAGGAATGCCTCCGAATCGGCCAAGGCTTCTTGCAAGGCTTCTCTAGTTTCCTTGGACAATCGGAGCAACTCGTACAGCGTTATCCGCGCTGGAATATTGGCTAGCTGAGCCATGATGTCGAAGGCACGCGGATTTTTTGAACTCTCCGGTTTGTCCTTTCCAATCGGACGACTGAAACGAGACTGCTTCGGATTCTAAACCTCCTCGGGCCCCTTTTCTTTCTGTTTGTCAACCGGCTGTCATCGAGCATCTTCAATCGGTTTGGGAACTATAATCACCCCCAGTTCTGTGAGAGTCTTGGCTGGTCCCCGTTTTGTCACCCTCTGTTCAGCTATTTGATTCCCAGGAGATGGATATTTGAAGTGGTATTCGTTTCCACTCCGGGTCGCAAAGACCTCCTGTTCCTCGTCGGAAAATGGAAAAGCGGTGATCCTTTCATCGTCCTCACCCGGGATGGCAGAAACTCCATAGCAAGACTTCCCTTTCCCCTTTGAGTTCTTCTTTGATGACGATCCGGCCCATTGTTCATCCTCAATCAGGTCGGGGTGAACCCAAAGGATTTCGCCGTTCGGGGCCGTGTGTGGCACGAGTCCCTTTTGACGCTGTCTGTGCGGGTCGTCATTCACCGTCTTCATCCCGACTTTGGTGACGCGCTTCGGCTCAAACCAAGTTGTAGGCACTGATCCGAAGCTGATTGACACCGCATTTGCTCCCACATTCTTGGCCGGTTTCGGAGTTATGACTCCTACATCGATCAACGCTTGGATCATGTCCTTGAGGTGGTAGCAAGACTTCGTTGGGTGGTGGACCGCTCTGTGGTACGCGCAGTACTTCGGGTCCGTCACCTTAGTGGCTCCTTCATGATCCACGATCGCCGGCAACTGGATTTTGTTGTTCTCTAACAAGTACTTGAAGATGCCGGGGACTTCATCATCCTTGAAGGAGTAGACTTTGGGAAACCTCGGCTCCGAAGACTTTTGCTTCTGAGACCGTTGCTGCCAATGCGGATGCGATTGTTGTGGCGCTCGCTGCTGTTGCTGTTGCTGAGGTTGCAATTGAAATGTCTGGTTAGCATCAACAGCATTAACATGAGCTTTACATTTCCCTTTCTGGTTGAAGTTCTGCTTCGGAGGATTAGTAGCCGGTTGGCCTCTCTCCGCCTTCTTGTTGGACCCTAGAGGGGGGGGTGATTAGGGTCAAAAGGCTCTAATATGCAAATTTAAACATACAACAAGCAATCCACAGGAATTAAAAACAAACACAGTAAATGAGAGAGGGTTAGGAATCGTTATCCTTGACGCGCGATGTGTTAACGAGGTTCGGCCCTCTGGCCTACGTCCCCGCTCCCCACTCTCGAGGAGAAATCCACTATCCACACCCGGTTTGGAAGCCGGAACTTCGTCTACACAGCGATCCCACACGATCTCTCTCACCACACAGTTTGATCTCAACAGATCACTCCCTCACAGTAGATCTTGCTCAAGATCTCAACCACACAGCAGAAAGAAATAAGCAAGAACTCTCTTTTACAAAGCTCCTATGGCAGAGAGAACAAATTACTGAAGCTGGGAGGTGAGCTCACACAAAACCACAGAGAAGAAAGCAGCAGACTGATTTGAAAATTTTTCTCAGCACAAACATAAAACTCTCTGGTTTTTTCAAACGTTAAGCTCTAAGAAGAAGATGAAGCAGCTGGGGTTTTTATAGAAATGAGATAACCATTTTGAAAACATAACCCAGTCTTCCTGTTAAGGAAGCTAATCTCTTTTTCAGAGAGTTGCCTCAGACTGAGCCAAGCACCAAAGAGTGAAAGCACAGCGACCGAGGCAAAAAACGACCGTTTAATAAAAATCTCGTTGACGGAAGAAAACAACTGAGCGGTCGTCCGAAATATCATTCGGTCGACCGAAAGATCACGTCGGTCGACCGATAAAACACGTCGGTCGACCGCGAGCTGCTTCTAAAACAGAGAAAACAAGGCAGAGCCAATTCGGTCGACCGGTACGGTCGACCGATATAAGAATTGAAATTTCGGTCGACCGTACCGGTCGACCGATGAGTTTCTGGAAAAATTCTGAACGCATGGCTCAGGGGGCGGTCGACCGGACCGGTCGACCGCTTTCTGACATCCAGCTGAAAGCAGGTTTTGTTGAGTTTGAAATATTTGTAAAATATTTGTTTGACATCTGAAAATTCTGAAACTTTGTAAAATGTTTTAAATACTAAAAACAAACTGTTTGGAAAAAGAATTTTGCAGATAGGTCCTCAAACATGTGAAAAATAAGGTTTTGTGAAAAACGCTTAAAAACTTGAATACGAAAACATGTGTGTGAGTCCCAATAGCTTCAAGTAAATATATTAACTCTTTGCCTACATTCTAGCACTAGAGAGAAACATAAAAGAAAGCTAATACCCTCATATATAAGGCAATACTTGAGCTTTGATTAGCTTGAATCGGATGAAGCTTTTTTGTATGACTTTGTTGTTCTTGAAATAACATTGCTTCATCTCTTGGCCTCCTCCTCCTTTAGATATCATCTTTGTAGCATATATTCCATCCATCCTCCTTTAATGGCACTAACGAGCTTGATAAATAGGATTACTATATTTTCACTCAATAAGCCATTAGTACCGATAATGGTGGTTGTAAGAACATCATCAAAACATAAGGGCTAACACTTCTTTCTTCTGAGGAATCGCTCAGCTTGCTCTCCTCGAACCTTCAAATCCTTCCAGGTCTTGGATGGCGCTGTGCCCATTGCTTCCAACACATCCAGCGAAAGGTTGTTGTGGCAGGTTTGGAGGATGAATTCCTCAGTGATCGGGTCCCGGCAATTCATCGCCTTGTTCCGGAACCTTTTGACGAAGGTGTCGACTAGCTCCCCGTCCTTCTGCTTCTCATCGAGCAACGATCCGATAGAGATTTTGGTGTCGTCGTCGAAGAAATTCGCGAGGAACTTAGTCTCCATGTCATCCCAGCTGTTTATGCTTCCTGGCTTGAGGCGACGATACCAATCGAAGGCAGCTCCGCGAAGAGTGCCGACGAATGACCGCACCATCAGAGGCTCATTACCAGAGATGACTCCCAAGTGCGATTTGAAATAAATCAAATGCTGAGTAGGTGAACCCATCCCATTAAACGGCGTAAAGTTAATTAGACTAAACTTTACCGGATATGGGATTGATTCCCACTCTCTTGGGTACGGACAAGGAATACCCGTCTTTTTTGTCTCTTAAGCGGAAATCAACGTATTGATTTTGCTCTCGAGATTTTTGATCTTTAGGCTTTCACCTGCGTCTTCACTGGCGTTCTCGTTACTACCCCCTGCATTGATGGGAGGGTTGTTAGCATTGTGAACCTCATTTGTGTCCTCATCTTCCAGGTTGTTCTGGTTGGGACGATTTGGTTCGCCTTGTTGGTTTCTCAATGCTTGAAGCTGTTGGTCATGCATCTCTCTCATGTTCTGCATAGCCATTTGTATTTCGAACCTAAATGTCTCCTGTTATTTGGCCATGGTATCTTCAAGCATCTTGGCCACTTGCTCCGCGCTTATCATAAACACCTCGCGGGGTTGTCCTTCACTGGACACTGTATTATCAGACGCCACTGCTGAGCCGGCATCTGATTCTTCATCTCCCGAATGTACTCTTGTTCGGACTCTACCATACGTCGCGCGAATGATAGCCCCGGATTGTAGACGAGTTACACGTCGGGGTATTTCTGGAACCGCCTCGGGGTTATCCTGAGCCGATGTTCCTGTGCTGGTCATATTTGCGGTGACCCTTGAATGCTCACCATCTTCGACCATCTTCCTTCTTCGTTGAAAACGCCTATGCCTTGGTTTTGGCGTTCCATTGCTGAGTCTTTCGAACACAGAGACTCTCTCAGGGACTGCCTTGACGCAGTTGCACTCAGAGAGTACCGCCCGAATGAGCTTCGAACAAGGACATTGCGTTTCGAGCCTTCGAGGGCTCCTCTTTCTGGTTTTACTCGTACCCCCGGCACGATAGTACAGCTCGTCCGTTTGAGTGGCGGAGCAACCTATCGTGCGTTGGCACAATCTCTCAGGTATAACGTTGTCGTCATCAGACGACAATGTTTCCTTCTGAGGATGAATTGTCTTCTTCGGACCATCCAGAGTCACACGCCTTGAAACGCGCCTTTGTGGGCGTGAATCTTCAGCGGGCTCTTGCACTTCGATGCGCAAAGTTGTGCGCTTGGGTGCCACAATTTTCTCCAAGTGTTGAGGGTTGCAGCGACCCCCAGCATGTTGTATTGTTTGGGACTTCTTCATTGGCCCCAAGCGTTCTTGGACTGGAGCTTTACCTCGTTCCTTCGGAAGTGGGCCGAGGCGCTTCAAAACAGACTTTCTCTTCTGGGATGGTCCTGCGGGATCTCCCTGAGCAGTTGCAGAAATTACCGGCTGTTTGGATTGATTTGCCGGGTGTTGAATCTTCGGAGGCTGCGATTGTCGCTCCTTGGTCTGAACCGTTGCTTCAGACTTTGGCCTCCAAACCTTGCGAGTTGGTGGCGGCTTTTTGACCACCTCCTTCTGCAGCTTCCGACGGGCTTCTTCAGCTTTGGACCGTGCTTGCGCCGATAACGCGCGCCGTTTGCGGATGCGCTCCTCCAATGTCGAGCGATTCTGTTTGATACGGACCCACTCCATAGTCGATGGTTTGGAGGAACCACCCTTCATTTGCTGTTGAGGCTGTTTGCCTCGTTTATTCTTCAGATCCGCATGGTAGCGGACCCCGTCAACGGACTCCATGGCCTTGGCGAATTGCTTCGCGAGGCGTTGACGCTGCCTCTGGCGGGCTCTCTTAGAGAGAGTCACCACGCCTTCAATGGTGGATTTGACCTTCTTTGAGGTCGGTAGGGCCTCACTCAACGCAGCTTCGGCGTCGATTGGGGTGAGGTCGTCATTGGTGGCTTCAACTTCATCGCACCAACGGAATTTTCCCCTAGAGGAGAACTTCTGGTACTTCTTGGACTTGGGGGAGGAGGTAGATCCGGACGAGGACACGTACTCCTCGTACTTCTGCTGGTCGAATTCATACTCGACCTCCTCTACGACCGGGATCGAGATCCACGGCTGCGACACCCCGATCTCGGCAGCGAGATCGGTGGCTCCCACTGTGATCGCCAGATTGTCCGCGGGAAAAATCAAACTCTTCTTCATTGACGATGTCATTGCTATCTTAGTTAACAACTTTTTGTGTTTACAAAGATCCAGTCTTTTTATAAGAGCCGGTTACAATGAAAATCAAAGAAAACAAAGAAAAATTACAACTTTCCTTATTTAACGAACAGATCGCGAGCTCCTGTTATACGGTCACTCGCTTTGTGGGTTGTTTGCCTGTGCCGGGGTTGTTTGTCGTGGACCACCGCACAATCTCGATCCGAACAGATCTACGTGGTATAACGGGTATTATCCCACCAAGGAGATAATAGCCGGGAGGGATCGTTTCACCAAGGAAACGACCGCTCGAATCTCGGGATCTAAGAACCAAGCTTAGATCCGGAGTAGAACTACGTAGATCTGAGGATTAGATCCCTTCGAACTCCTGCCTTGTTTGGTGCGGGTGCTCGCCAAGAATCGAATCCGAGTGTCCAAGTCTTCAAGCCTTCACAATTCCGATTTGAGGTGACAATCCGGCAGAGTTTCGGCTCTTCAGAAGTTCAAAAAAAAGTCCTCTCAAATGAACAACCACCCCGCCTATTTATAGGCACTCAAAACTGTGCATCTGTGCACAAGAGAGAGGGGGGAAGGCGCCGGCCACCTCAGGGTGGCTCGGCTCATGCCGAGCCACCCTGAGGTGGCTCGGCCTTGGCCGAGCCACCCTGGGGTAGCTCGGCTTGGGCCGAGTCACCCCAGGTGCTTTCCGTCGTTCGGTTGTTTTCCGGTTCTGTATTGAGTTCGTTTGATTTGTTCGGATCTTGATTTGATAGCCCGAGTCTTCATTTGGCAGTAAATCCGCCTCAGTGTTTGAGTTCAAGTCCGTTTTGTTGTTGGACGACTCGTTAATTTTCTGAACCGTTGGATTGGTTCCACACGCGAACGTATTCCGTTGCTTGCGTGCCTCATCGCCTCGTTAGCTCGCTTCGTCGCTCGAACGTCCGTTGATTTGTCGATTCCTTGTGTCGAGCTATGCTAAGGAACCTATAGGCAATTTTATACGCCTACAAATAGACTGTTGGACTGTGAATTATCTTTTTTTTTAGCAGAAAGCTAGAATTGCCTAGAACTTACAATGGGATAGATGCACCAGATTCTTCCATGATGTTGCTAAAGCAAATAGACACAACAACAGAATTATGGTTCTCTATAATAATAGAGGAGATAGAATCACAGATGGTAAAGATATTGTCAATGAATTAGTTTCTTTTTATAAAATGCATATGGGGACTGCAATGGTAACTTCCCCTCCTGACATCAATGTTATAAAAGCTGGCCCATGTTTGAATAAATCTCACATCAGGGAAATGTCTAGACCTATTTCAAAGGAGGAAATCAAAGATGTTATCTTCTCAATGCCAGACAATAAGGCACCAGGTCCTAATGGGTTTAGTGTTTCTTTTTTCAAATCAGCATGGTCCATTATAGGAGAGGATGTTACAATGGCGATAGGAGAATTTTTCAAAACTGGAAAACTCTTGGGCATGGTGAACTCCACTTCTATTACACTCATCCCTAAGGTGCACTGTCCTAAACTCCCTTCAGATTTCAGACCTATCTCTTGCTGTAACTGCATGTATAAATTTATTTTTAAGATCCTAGCAAATAGGATTAAGAAAGTGATGGGTTACCTTGTGAATGAAGCTTAGTGTGCTTTTGTGCAAGGCAGACATATTACTAGTAACATCATGCTAGCCCATGAGCTTGTTAAAAGCTATAATAGGAAGAATCTTGAAAGCAACCTAATGCCACTAGGAAGGAACCCTAGAGGGGGTGAATAGGGTTTATGCTAATCTATTCCAATTTATTGCCAATTAAAAACTTATTAACAAGTTATCCTTACAAGAATGATATATTACAAATATATGTGTAAGGATATACAAGTAGCACAAGGGTAAACAAACTACTAAATTGATAGAGCAATATTAAACAACAAGCAATTGACAAAGGTGATATAAATGATATGCACGAATATAAAGGAATGCTAATGACAAACACAAATAAATGATATCATCACGGAGTTCAGTCCCCACGACCTACATCTCCACTCCTCACCTCAAGGAGATCTCTACTATCACAACCAGGTTTTCTACGTTCACCCGAATAACGTTTACACCTCACACACTCGGTTTTCTAGCTCACCGAAAACTTTACAATCACTCACAATGTAAACACACTAACTACCACCTCAAGTGTTGGTCTCTAGCCCGTGTCTCCCTTAAGTATTAGGAATTATAACCTCTCTCTGTAGGTGTATAAAATTGCCTATAGGTCCCTTATCACAGCTCGACGATGCCGATTCAACAAACGGATCATCGGGTGACGTATCCAAACAAAGCATTAGCCCACAACGCCGAGGCCAAGCGATATGCGACGAAGCGGGCTAACGAGGCTAACGAACCGCACGCAAACAACAGAATGCATCCATTCGCATGCGGAATCAAGACAACGGTTCGAGGAGTCAACGAGTTATTCAAACAAGAACGGATTTGAACTCATCGCGATCGAATCAAGATCAGCTTCGGACTCGAACTCAGAAGTGGATTTACTGCCAAATCGGGAATCAGTTCAACAGATCGATTCCGGACCAAGTCAACCACACAACCAAATCAAGTTCGAACAACAGAGAACCGAAAACAACGGGAAACGACAGAATCCAAACACCCGGGGGGCCTCGGCCGAAACCGAGCCACCCCAAGGTGGCTCGGCCCAAGCCGAGCCACCCTAAGGTGGCTCGGTGGCCGAGCCACCCCAGGGTGGCCGGTTCTTTCCCCTCCCCCCCCCCCTCTTGTGCACATGGGCACAGTGAAGAGAGGCTATACATAGAGGAGGGGGTTCATTTTCAAAGGTTGGATTTTGGAGGAGGCGAAGTCCTGCTGAATTGGAGACTCAGATCTAAAAAAGATCAAAACTTTAGGACTTCGGGGACTCCCTCATTCAGATCTGGTGCTCGGCGATCGTCAACGCCAAATAAGGCAGGTGTTCGAGAGGACCGGATCTCAGATCTACGCGTACATACTCCGGATCAAAGCTTGGTTCTTTGATCCCGAGATTCGAGCGATTGTTTCCTTGGTGAAACAATCCCTCCGGCTATTATCTCCCTTGGTGGAATAATACCCGTTATACTGCGTAGATCCGACCGGATCTAGATCTCGCGGTAGTCCACGGCAAACAACCCCGGCGCAGGCAAACAACCCACAAAGCGAGCGACCGCAAAACAGGAGCTCGCGATTTGTTCGACAAACAAGGAAACAAAGTTGTAATTTTCATTTCTTTTTATTTGATTTTCGTTGTAACCGGATCTTATAAAAAGACCGGATCTTTGTAATCGATAAACAATTACCAAAGAGTGTACAATGGAATCAGTAATGAAGAGAGCAACGATTTTTCCCGCGAACAATCTGGCGACCACAGTGGGAGCCACCGATCTCACTGCCGAGATCGAAGCGTCGCAGCCGCGGATCTCAATCCCGGTCGTGGAGGAGGTCGAATACGAGTTCGATCAGCAAAAGTTCGAGGCGTACCTGTCATCCTCGTCCGGATCAACCTCCCCCCGCAAGTCCAAGAAGTTCTCCTCCAGGAGAAAAATTCGTTGGTATGAAGATGTTGAAAACACCAACGAAGATCTCGCCCCGCTGGATGCCGAAGCTGCATTGGGTGAGATCTCTCCAACTTCCAACCAGGTCAGATCTACTCTGGCCGAATCTTCCGTTGCCGAGGGCGTGGTGACTCTCTCGAAGAGAGCCCGCCAAAGGTAACGTCAACGCCTCGCGAAACAATTCGCAAAGGCAATGGAGTCTGTTGACGGAGTCCGCTACAAGGCGGAGCTGAAAAACAGAAGAGGCAAACAGCCTCAACAACAGATGAACGGCGGCTCTTCCAAGCCACTAACAACGGAATGGGTCCGTGTCAAACGGAACCGTTCAACGCTGGAGGAGCGTATTCGCAAGCGTCACGCACTATCAGCGCAGGCACGGGCTCAAGTACAAGAAGCCCGTAGAAGGTTGCAGAAGGAGGTGGCTAAGAAGCCGCCATCAACCCGCAAAGTTTGGAGACCGAAGTCTGAAGCGGCGGTTCAGACCAAGGAACAACAATCGCAACCGCCGAAAGTACAACTTCCGGCGAATCAATCCAAACCGCCGATGACTTCCACAATTGCTCCGGAAGATTCCGCAGGACCGTCCCAGAAAAGGAAGTCAGTTTTGGAACGCCTCGGTCCAATTCCCGATGAAAGAGGCAAGGCTCCAATTTAGGAACGTTTGGGACCGATGAAGAAGTCTCGAACGACTCAACCTGCTGGGGGTTGCCGTTATTTTCAGCATGACAAGGAGTTCAAGGCTGCTGCGCGCGTCAATTTGCGCATTAAAGTTCAGGAGCCCGCTGAAAATTCACGTCCACAAAGGCGTGTTTCGAGGCGAGTAATTCTTGAAAGCCCAAAGAAGGCGATTCGCCCCCAGAAAGAAACGGTGTCATCCGATGATGATAATGTTATACCTGAGAAATCGTGTCAACACGCGATAGGTTGCTCCAACTTTCATACGGACGAGCTGTACTATCGTGCTGGGGGTATGAGCAGAGCCAGAAAGAGAAGTCCTCGTAGGCTCGAAACTCAATGCCCCTGTGCCAAGCTCATTCGGGCGGTACTGTCTGAATGCAACTGCATCAAAGCAGTCCCCAAGAGAGTCTCAGTGTTCAAAAGGCTCAGCACTGAAATGCTAAAGCCAAGGCCTAAGCGTTTCCGACGAAGGAGAGCGGTGGTTGAAGACGGAGAATTTCCAAGAGTCACCGCTAACATGACCAACAAGGGGACATTGGCACGGGATGATCTCGAGTCGATTCTGAGAGCATCCCGGCGTCTAACCCGTTTGCAGTCTGGAGCCATCTCACAAAGAACGTATGGGAGGGTTCGGATAAGACCACCTTCAGAAGATGAGAAATCGGATGCTTGCTCTGCGGTTGCGTCTGACAACACTGTATCTAGCGAAGGAGAACCCCGCGAGTCATTCATGATAAGCGTGGAACAAGTGGCCAAGATGCTCGAAGAAGCCATGGCCAAACAACAGGAGAGCTTCAGGCTCGAGATGCAGATGGCCATGCAGACTATAAGAGAGATGCATGAGCAACAAATCCAGGCATTGAAGAACCAACAAGGCGAACCAAGTCGTCGTAACCAGAACAATCTGGAAGATGAGGACACAGGTGCAAACGAAACTCGTAACGCCAATGATCCTCCCATCAATGCAGGGGGTGGCAACGAGGATGCTAGTCACAACACCACGGTTCCACCTCAGGACCGTGCTGACGAAAACTCGGGTGAAAGTCTGAAGATCAAAAACCTCGAGAGCAAAATCAATACGTTGATTTCAGCTCAAGAGATGAAGAAGACGGGCATTCCTTGTCCATACCCGAGAGAGTGGGAATCAATCCCCTATCCGGCGAAGTTTAGTCTAATCAACTTCACGCCGTTCGATGGGAAAGGTTCCCCCACTCAGCATTTGATTTACTTCAAATCGCACCTGGGTGTTATCTCCGGCAATGAGCCTCTGATGGTGCGGTCATTCGTTGGTACTCTTCGCGGAGCCGCCTTCGATTGGTATCGCCGCCTCAAGCCAGGAAGCGTGAATAGCTGGGACGACATGGAGACAAAATTCCTCGCTAACTTCTTCGACGACGACACTGAGATATCCATCGGAACGTTGCTCGACGAGAAACAAAAGGACGGGGAACCGGTCGAAACCTTCGTCAAGAGGTTCCGGAACAAAGCGTTGAATTGCCAGGACCCGATCACCGAGGAGTTCATTCTCCAGACTTGCCACAACAACCTCGCATTGGACGTGTTGGAAGCAATAGGGACAGCACCGTCCAATACTTGGAAAGACTTGAAGGTCCGAGGGGAACAAGCCGAACGCTTCCTCCGAAGGAAGAAGGCCGAGAGGAGTCAATCGACGACAAATTCTCCGAACTCGAACTTCGCCTCCCGTGGTAAGGGCAAGACACCCGCAACGACTGTCGACGCTAATCAAACATCGCAACAGCAGTCCCGGAGGCAGCAAAAAGACTTCGGATCAGAGGCCTCAAAAAGAGTAGTCCTTCAAGGACGAAGATGTCCCAGCCATCTTCAAATCTCTCCTTGACAATAACAAGATCAAGCTCCCACCGATCACGAATCAGGAGGAAGCTGACGATATTGCGGATCCGAAGTACTGCGCATACCACAGGAGGATCCTTCACCCAACCAAGGCGTGCTTTACACTCAATAATAGCATCCAAACCTTGGTTGAAGCCGGCGTCATAACGCTAGAGTGAGCCAGTTAAAAACAGCACAACTCCGACCGGTATAAGAGTATAAACTGCTTCCTGAAACTCCAAAGAGTATACGAGTATAAACTGTTTCTCAATCCTCCGACCGGTATAAGAGGTTAAACTGCTCCCTGATACTCTAATAGGTATACGAGTATAAACTATTTCCTTTCTTCCACGGGAAGTTCCTGGAGAGTGCCATGCGTGGTATTCTTAAGGATAACCCGATCGTGCATTTAATTCAATGATATACCCAGTTTTGCAAAGAAAGCTGGGGGTGGGTAATTCATTTAACGGGAAGTTCCCGGAAGAATGTTAAATGTAATGTTCTTAGGGATAACCCGGTCATTATAAATAAAGTGGTAAACACTAAACTCCTAATTTACCAAATTTTTTTCAAACTTCTGGTATGTTCGTGCACTCAACACTTTCATTTGTTAGAGTCCGAATATAATTGACGAATTGTCAAACCCCTTCGTGTTAAGTCCTTATAACTTAACACCAGGAATTCCTTCCGAGTGATTTGTACATGTCAACACTCCTACAATGATTTGTACTCTTACTCTCACTTTTCACTTGGTCAAACCTTCCTACAGTTAGGACCAAAACCAAAACCCCCTCTCGATTCCTTCAATGAACGAGAGGTCCACTTTTAAATCGAGCGATCAAACCTTCCTACAGTTAGGATCGTCTCAAATCCCCCACTTGGTCAAACCTTCCTACAGTTAGGACCAAAACCAAAATCCCCTCTCGATTCCTTCAATGAACGAGAGGTCCACAAATCAATCGATCAAACCTTCTTACAGTTAGGATCGTCTTAACCCCCCACTTGGT
>BQKN01056692.1:1749-50329 GCA_022839385.1 Asparagus kiusianus
ATGTATGAATATTGTCGGATCCTCAAGTAATGAGACCAACTAATAGAGCTGATGCATTAATGACTCTCACATTTATAGGATTTTTGGCAAACACTTAGTCATCAAGGGGTTTGATGAGCCTTTACCGATTACCATTTGAGTCGGGCTAGCATGTGAATTATTTAAGTCTATTCTGCATGTAACGTTGTGCTAAGAGAGTTAACTCCCTTAGTGCTACGATATTGAATTTGTAGACTTCGTCTTCCTTATGGGAATAGACTACCCAACAACATGTGTTAGACGTAGACTTAGGATTTTTTACAAACCCTCAGCCTTCAACGGGTTTGGCGTGCCTTTACCGACTACCGTTCGAGTCGGGCTAGCATGAAGATTGTTTAAGTACATTCTGCATGTAACGTTGTGCTAAGAGAGTTAACTCTCTTAGTGCTACGATATTGAATACGTAGACTTTATTTTTCTTACAGGAATAGACTACCCGATAACGCGTGTTAGGCGCTAACTCATCCTTACTTAGGATTCAGGATAAAAGTCCCTAGTCTCGGATTCTGGTGTTTTTCTTAATTGGTGAAAGACTAAACCGGCAACGCGTGTTAGGCGTTAACTTATCCCTACTTAGGCTTCGGGATAAAATTCCCCGTACGTGTAAGATACGGATTATGGCGTTATCAATAACAACCTGCCACAATGTCGAATATGTGGGTTTTTGTCCTTTTTACGGTCAGGAACTAACCAGTAACACGTGTTAGGCGCTGACTTATCCCTACTTAGGCTTCGGGATAAAAGTCCCCAGACTCGGATTCTGATATTCACTCGTGGAAGACTAAATTGGCAATGAAGTGTTAGGCGTTGACTTATACCTACTTATGCTTCGGGATAAAGCTCTACGTGCATGTAAGGTACGGATTATGGTGTTATTAATAACAACCAGCCACAATATTAAATATGTGGGCTTTTGTCCTTTTTATGATAAAGGACTAACCGACAACGTGTGTTAGGTGCTGACTTATCCCTACTTAGGCTTCGGGATAAAATTCCTCATATTTGAATTCTGGTGTCTTCTTCACTCGGTGAAAGATTAAAGCGGCAATGCATGTTAGGCGTTGACTTATCCCTACTTAGAATTCGGGATAAAATTCCTCATGCGTGTGAAGCATAGATTTTGGAGTTGAAAGATGATGTCTTCTCTTGGGGTAAAGACAAACCCGATGCTGGAGAGGAAGAATTTAATATTCTATCTCTAGGTCTTCTTTTGGGATAAAGACAAACCCAATGCGGAAGAGGAAAAATTTTATATTCTATCTTCCGAAGCTAAAGAGAAAGAATTTTAATATTCTATCTTCAGTTGTAAAGGAAACTCAAAGTAGGATCTCCACTTTAATAATCCGGGAAGGTAAAACTAAGAGTGGGATCTCCACTCCGAGAATCGAAAAGATTCGGATAATCCTAACTGTAGGAAGGTTTAACCAAATAAGAGGTTTGAGATGACCCTAACTGTAGGAAGGTTTGATCACTCGATTTAAAAGCGGACCTCTCATTCATAGAAGAAATCGAGAGGAGATTTTGGTTGTGGTCCTAACTGTAGGAATGTTTGACCAAGTGGGAGGATTGAGACGATCCTAACTTTTATAGGGTTGATCGCTCAATTTAAAAGTGGACCTCTCATTCATGGAAGGAATCGAGAGGAGATTTTAGTTGTGGTCCTAACTATAGGAAGGTTTGACCAGGTAGGCAGTGAGAGTAGGAGTATAAATTATAGTAGGAGTGTTGACTTGTACCGATCACTCAGTGAGAGTAGGCATCGAAAATTGCCTATAGGTCTCCACGAACGGCTCAGTGCTAAGAAAAGATGATGAACATCACTATCTAAGTCACAGAAGTTTGATTGACGTCAACGAACGCTTGAAGTGAATCAACGAACTACGTGAAGTAACGGAATTTCAGAATAACAAGGATACGAACTGATCGGGAACCTCGTGTCGTTCACAAACGGCGAAATACCATTCGTGTCACATTTATTCCATAGTTGATCTAATCATTGGAGCTTATAGAACTCCTCGTCGGCTTTCCAACGCACTTTGAATTGCTCAAATCCGAGTTCGGATGAAGAAGTTATGACGAAAACGAACAAATATGCATAACGGAGCATCTCAGTCTGACTTGAGACACCCCGAGGTTTCTCGGCACAAGCGAGACACCCCAAGGTGTCTCGGTTTGGGCCGAGATACCCAAGGGTGTCTCGGCCCAAGTTGAGACACCCAAGGGTGTCTCCAGCCCTAAAAAAAGTTAGATTTTGGTTGTTGTGCGGTTTTAACCGCCCGAACTCCCCCCGTGCCTATAAATACAGCCTCGGACCCTTATTTTTCTATATCTAGAATTTTGGAGAATTGGCAAAATCCTGCCGGACTGAAGAGTGATCGAGTTCTTCAACGAAAGAGAGAAAGATTCCTCAGGTCTGCATCACCTGCATCCCTTCCTTTGGATTATCCCGTTGCGATAATCCTAAGAAGAGCAATTATCTCGCTGTTGCTGAGATAAGCGCTTCTACTTCTAGATTCCTTCGCGGATCGATGAAGTTTTGAATCTGATCTGATTGTCAGGTAGTCCACGGATATCGACGTCCCTATCACCGACTAAACACCCACGCAAGCAAGAAACGACGAACGGATCTTGCGTTATTTTCGAGAGAGTTGTAACTTTTCATTTCATTCTTTTTACTGAATATTTTGAATTCTTTGTAAACAATCAATATTATAATGAATTCGGTAATGAAAGCAACTTTCAGCGAAAACAAACTGGTGATCACAGTGGGAGCCAACAGCCTCGCTGCCGAGACTGTCATGACGCAACTAACATTCAAGATCCGGGTGAATAAAGAGATCGAATATGAGTTCGATCAACAAAAGTTTGAAGAGTACCTCTCTTCCTCCTCCCCCAGATCCGCCTCTCCAAGCAGGCGCAGGAAGGTCTCCTCTTCCAGGAACACTTGCGGGATTTTAGGATTGAAGATCTAGGATCCCCTCGCCGCCGCTGCATCCATGCCCCGCGACGTCCCTGCTGCATCCAAAGAGGTCGAAGTTGTAGATCTAGACTCCTCCTCCGCCATAAAGATAACTGATGAGGGCGCTCCAATTTTGTCGAAGAGAGCACACCAAAGACGGCGTCAACGCCTTGCGCGATAATTAGCCAAAGGTTCGGAGTCGATGGACGGGATCCGCTATAATGACGATCTGAAATCAAGGCAGTGCTGAGAACAACAACGACGAACTGCTAACCTCTCCTCTAAGGCAGAGATGAACGAATGGGTTCGCGTCAAGAGGACCCGCTCTACTCTCGAGGAGCGAATCAAGAAGCGCTGTGCATTGCTCGCACAGGCCCAAGTCCTTTTGCAGAAAGCGAAAGAGATGCAGAAGGAAGAAATAGTTAAGAAATCGCCCAAGCGCAAACAGGTGTGGATGCCAAAGGCAAAGCCAGCGCTTAAGGCAAAAGTGAATGAGCCAGATCCCGTTTCCCCTCTCCCCACATCTCCGGTGGAGCCGGGTGGTAGCGTGGATCTCACCAAATCCAGAGTTCCTTTGAAAGGTCGCCTCGGTCCTCTACCTGAAGATCGAGGTAAAGCACCAGTGAAGGAGCGATTAGGACCGCTGGAGGGTTCCCAAACAACGATTCAGACTGGGGGTCGTACCAACCCCCTAATAATGGTAATAAAGGGAAGGCCCCTGTTACCGACCGCATTGGATTGCGGGTTGAAGTTCAAGAGCCCGTTAGGATTTCACGCTCACGAAATCGTAAATCTGAACGAGTGACTCTTGGGGACGCCAATAAAGCGTCATATCCCCAGAGGAAAGCATATTTGCCTGATGGTGATGATGTTATACCTGGGAGGTCATACCAACACCCTATGGGTTGCTCCAGTCATCAAGCCGACGAGTTATACTATAAGGCTGGGGGTACGAACAAATCCCGAAGAAGAAACGTTCAAGACACGGATTCTTACTATCCGTGTGCCAACATAATCAAGGCGGTATTATCAGAATGCTGCTGTTCTAAAGCCCCAAGAAGAGTTTCGGTGTTTGAGAGAATCTCTACCAGAACGTCCGAGACCAAACCAAGGCATGTCCGTAGGTGGAAACCTGTCCTCCGAGATAATGAATTTCCAGAAGTGTCCGTCAATATGACCAGGAGTGGGAAGTCAACGCGACGCTTTAGTCCGGATCAATTTGCCACGGTGTCCCAACGTATGACTCGATTACGATCAGGGACCAGTAGGCGAAAGAATTACCAAAGAATACAAAAGGGACTTCCTTCAGAAGAGGAAACGTCAGACATTTGCTCAGATGCTTGCTCGGTGATGGCTTCCCATGATACTGAATCCAGCGCGGGACAATCATACGAGTCATTCATGATTAGCGCTGAGCAGATGGCTAAGATACTTGAGGATGCTTTGACCAAACAGAAGGAAAATTTCAAATTTGAAATGGAAATGGCCATGCAGTAGATGAGAGAAATGCATGACCAGCAAATTGCGGCACTGGCAACTCATCAAGGAGAATCTAGCCGTCGCAATAATCCTAACCTAGGTGATGATGAACGGGAAGTAGAGGATAATGCCAACATGAAGACCCCTCCCGTCAACAACAATAATGGGGGTGGCCCTTTGGATGATAACAATACGAAGGAGGATCACGTTACTTCTCCCCGAAATCACTAGAAGACAGATACGAGTGAGGATAAGAAAATGAGGGATTTGGAGAGCAAAATCAATGTGTTGATGAGTGCTCAAGAAGTGAAGAGGTCCGGAATACCATGTCCCTACCCAAGGGAGTGGGAATCAATTCCATACTCGGCGAAGTTTAATTTGATCAATTTCATGCCGTTTGATGGAAAGGGTTCCCCTACCCAGCACTTAATATATTTTAAGTCTCACTTAGGAATAATCTCCGGGAATGAACCCCTAATGGTGCGGTCATTCGTTGGCACTCTTCGAGGAGCGACCTTCGATTGGTATCGTCATCTTAAGCCAGGAAGTATCAACAGTTGAGATGACATGGAGGATATGTTTTTGACGAATTTCTTCGACGACGACACTGAGATTTCAATTAGTACATTATTTGACGAGATACAAAAAAATGGTGAGACTGTTGAAAACTTCATCAAGAGATTCCGGAACAAAGCGATGAACTGTAGGGATCCGGTCAGTGAAGACTTCATCCTCGAGACTTGTCACAATAATCTTTTGTTGGACATCCTCGAAGCTATGGGAATGGCACCACCAAAGACTTGGAAAGATTAGAAAGTGCGAGGAGAACGAGCCGAAAGATTCCTTAAAAGGAAAAAGACTGAAAGGGGTCAAGCGCCAAATAATACTCCACAACAGAACTTTGTTCCTAAGGTAAAGGAAAGGCACAAGCGAATGCGGTGGACGTAAACCAAACATTCGAAGTACAAGCGTAACCGCAACAGCAACAGAAAGCGCCTCAACAATCAAGGTGGCAACAATAGCCTCAGAAACAAATGACTTCGGAACCAAAATTCCCGAAAGTTTACTCATTCAAAGAGGATGAAGTTCCCGGTATTTTCAAATACCTCATAGAGAACAAAAAGATCAAGTTGCCTCCGATCCAGGATCAGGAAGATGCTAAAATAATTAATGATCCAAAGTACTACGCATTCCATAGAGCGGTGCATCATCCTACCAAGGCATGCTACGCACTCAAGGACAAGATCCAAGCGTTAATCTATATCGGGGTCATCACTATGAAGCAACCTAAGGAGAAGAAGGTGGGTGCGAATGCAGTGTCGATCAGTTTCGGATCCGTTCCCTTGAACCGGTTTCAGCCTGAGCCAGTGATAAACGCAGCAGTAAAGACCATGAATGACGATCCTCACAAACAACATCAGAAGGGACTGGTGCCACACACAGCCCCAAATGGCGAGATTCTTTGGGTTCATCCCGATTTAATTAGAGATGAACAATAGAGTGGATCCTCTTCCAAGAAAAAGACAAAAGGACAAGGTAAGTCTTGTTGCGGAGCCTCTGCTATGCCAGGAGAAGAGGACGACAGAATTCCTACTTTCCCTCTCTCTGAAGATGAACAAGAAGCCTTTGTTACCAGGAGTGGGAATGAATACCACTTCAAATATCCGGATGCCTCCGAGCAGTTAGTTGAACAAGGGGTGACCAAAGCTATTCCTTCCAAGACTTTGGCGGAAATGGTGGTGATCGCGACTCCCTCGGCACCCGTAGTTGCAGAAAAAGTCCAACAAAAGCAAAAAGGGAAGGAGCCTCTACACCAGGAAGTCCAAAACCCGAAGCAGTCTCGGTTCAATCTACCGATTGGAAGAGATAAACCGGGGAGCTCGAGTACTCCGCATCGCTTCAATATCATGGCCCAACTAGCTAATATACATGCTAGAATAACGTTATATGAATTGTTGCGTCTCTCAAAAGACACGAGGGAAGCATTACAAGAAGCCTTGACCAATTCCGAAGCTTTCCTGACCCGAATCAAGCCATCTCTTGAAGAACCAGAGCCGTCGGTTCAACATTACAATCTCGCGGCCTGCATTTCTTTCACCAAAGAAGTCATGCAGACGAAGAACTCGAAGCATGATCGGCCCTTGTACTTCACCGGACATATTAGCTCCAGCGTTGTTAACCGGATCCAAGTCGATCCGGGTTCCGCTGTCAGCATCATGCCACTCCGATTGATATACAATCTCAGAATACGGGCTAGCAAACTAGCCTCCACAGGCACTACGATCTACGAATTCAACACCAGTGGGTCCAGACCCTTGGGAAAGATTCGAGTAAAGTGCCAGATTAGGGATTTGAAGTCAAAGGTCACGTGCTATGTGATTGACGCGGAAACCTCTTATAACTTACTGTTGGGTCGACCCTGGATCCACGGTAATCTTATAGTCCCATTAACTCTTCATCAGTGTCTCAAATACGTGTACACCAATAATGAAGTCAAGACGGTGGTCGCGGATAAGCAACCGTTTAAGGGATTGAAAAACTATTTTACCGATTCCCTTCTATACGGCGCTGAATCCGATACTGAACCATCGGCCCAAGGAACGGACAGCGGAGATGAAGCTGATACCAAAGCTGGGTTTGATTATGATGGCGGTTTTGTACTTAATAATATTATACCCATTGTAATCAATCTTGACGATGAAGAATCATCGGAAAGTAGTTGTAACTGGCAACTTGCTGAAGAAATATCAATAAATGATGATTTAGAGTACGCGATGTGTCTTGATAATATCACTAAGGAGCTGTATGATAACCCTGACTTGTATATGCCACTTCAATCATTTTGTATGACGAAAAAACAGGTACAGGATACATGCGGAACGACACTTGCCCCACAAAGACTGGAGGTGAAAGAGAAGTTATCTACGGTAAAGGAAGAGAATCTCCGATACCAGACCACTTCTTGGAAGAGGAAGACAATGATGATAAACCTACCCCTCATCTATTTAGGTACAACACGAAAGCGCGCAATCTCATGGAGAAGTATGGATATGATTTCATGCTAGGAGAAGGTCTTTGCTTTGGTCGATGTAAAACCCCGAAAATTTCTTTAGTATATATATATATGTATACGCATGTGTTAATTATCTATAGTAAATATTTTCCCTTGTGGCGAATAACCATATACATATAAGATATATATGTTTATCAGTGTTTGAGAACCCAACGGGTATATTCAAGTGAGAGAAATCGAGTGAGTTGACGATCAGCTAGTCAAATGCCCTTAGCAGGCATTTTAGTGCTGATCGGTCGACCGACGCGGTCGACCGGCGCGGTCGACCGATCAGCGATCAGAGGGTTGTTTCAGGTTTTGGGTCGGGTTTTTGTTTTCTTTGGGTTAATGGGTTTCGGGTCGCTTGGGGAGTTGGTATTTATACCAACTCAACCCAAGTGAGATTCTGTGAACCCCAGACCCAAAACCCTAGCCTCCCTCTTCTTCCAAAAGCCCCAGCTTGGACTTGGGAGATCTGGAGCAGCTCTTGAGGAGTTCCAGTGGATTTAGGGATTTTCAGCAAAGGGGATCCACCTCTGGCAGATCTAGGGCACCATCAACAATCAAGGCGAGTAATTTCTCGCCCAACCCCCACCCCCATTTTGTTTAAATGTCAAGAACTGAGATTTGTCAGATTTCATTGAGCCAAATTTGTATTTTTGGATAACTAATAGATTATTATGGCGTGGGATATGGATTTGGGTTTTCTATCTGCTTTAAAAACTCACCTACGATTCTGTTTACGGATCTAAAACTGAACTATCTAAGAAAAGAGTAAAAACCCCTTTTTATTTATGAGTAACTGCAAATTTTGTTGTGTTTATACATTTATGGGATGTTGGTGGAAGAGCATTACGGATTTACAACGTTGTTTAAAAAATATAAGTCTTGTTTTTGCATAAGATTTCACATTTTACAGGTTTCAGCAGCTGACAGAACCCAGGCAGGGTTCTGTCCGCTCGGCGGTCGACCGACGCGGTCGACCGCTGAGCTCGAGTCAGGGCTCCGGTCGACCGCGGCTGGATTTCGGTCGACCGCGATAGATTATCGGTCGACCGCGATTCAAAATCGGTCGAC
This sequence comes from Asparagus kiusianus, assembly GCA_022839385.1. Lineage (NCBI taxonomy): Eukaryota > Viridiplantae > Streptophyta > Magnoliopsida > Asparagales > Asparagaceae > Asparagus > Asparagus kiusianus. Next base: position 10,356 of record BQKN01056692.1, read on the forward strand.
CGAATAAGATATTCGGTCGACCGACGGTTCTGGCGGGCGACCGTTCTGATTTTGTATCAGAGTTCGGTCGACCGGATCGGTCGACCGACGACTCCCTGTTCCAGATTTCCAGATTTGGTGTATTTGAGTGTTTTTACTCGTATTTGGGGTTTTGTTTGGTTTATCTGACTATGATAATTACCCCCATTACATGTTCATGCATAATAGATGACCCGGGGTGTAGATTTGGGACTTATATACTATTTTGGTTGTGAGATTTATGAGCCGGTTTCACTATATGAGATATAGCGCTCTCTTATCGTTTCCACAGTCCTCGTGTTGGACTATAATACATAGAAGTCCTCGTGTTGGACTATAATCCATAGAAGTCCTCGTGTTGGACTATAATCCCTTTCAGTCCTCGTGTTGGGCAATTTGACACTTAATCCATGAGTTTGGATAACTACGATAGTTAGTTCTTGTTTCGGACATGATTCATAACCCTGTGTACGATTATTATACTGCATTTCACAACATGATGAATATGTAGATTTTGGTATAACACTTATGTAGATTTTGACATGATATACATGTAAGTAGTAACATGATATTCATGTTGGTTCTGTCATAGCAAAGTTATCATACTCTGGTGTTTGTTGTTTTTCCCTCTTTTTGCTACAGTATTTGAACCTCGGGTTTAGTATATAGGAGTTTATATATTTGAGATATAAGGTATATACATGAGGGTTTCCTTGTTTGGATTATTTCGCTCGACGTACCTATTCTCGTGTTATAAACCTCTAAATACTAAAACCCTCCTTAGTGAGATTAATAAATTTTAGATCTATTATATATTATCTGTATTTTTTCTTAAACAACGAGCCCTTTCCCCTTGGGGTTGGTTGTGATGTTACTCGCTAGCGCTTTGACGCTCGTTGTCCCTCCCCCTTTCAGGTCACGAGCCAGGAGCACGGAGTGTCGCAGGTTGATAGCGGATCACTTTAGTGCTCAGCTTTCACATTTTCGTTATGTATTTTGTATCCTGAGCTCCACTGTAGTAGGTGATTAGACATTGAGGACTATTTCATAGAAGTTGTAAAGGCTGTGTGCCTTATTTCATTTTTGGTCAGATGTTTGTACTTGAGACTTGTTCAGTACCCCTGCTTATCTATTCTGACATTGTTTATGTATTCCCATTTGTTGGATGATGAGATATCTATTTGATCATTTAGATTTCATCAGTCATTCGAGTATTATCTTTTACCTGTTCTTGTACCTACACCTGTTATTGATTCTACTAGATAGATGTTGATTGTGATGGTGAAACATGTTATTGCACGGTGTGGTGCATGGCAGGTTTGACATTCTTGGTTTCACCTTGGACTGCAGCCTTGTGTGAACCCAGGGGCGTCACAGTCGAGGTCCGCGAGTTCTGCCTCGAATGGCTTATGTACCAAAAGGAAAACCCGACGATTATTATCGCCACAGAAGAGGTTTAGGTTATGTCTCCTCATCCGATGATGAGTGCTGCTGGCAAGTTATTGATCAAATTGCTAACAAAGCTAAAAACGGATATTCTTCCGATTCTTCAGCTTGAGATTCTGACGCTAGTCTTGGAGAAATGTTCAAAAAGCTAATGTCGAACATGGCTACGGTTGACCCGACGACGATAGAGGAAGACGATCAAATGCTAACTTAGGAGGATCCTTGGGTTCATCACCTAAACATGCAGTACGGCGATATGTTTGAACAAAGAGAACCTCCTACCGAAGATCAAGTGGTCCAAGTGAATATAGGTAATGAGGATAATCCAAAACCAATATTCATTAGCGATAGCCTCCCGCCGGAAGAGAAAGAAGAGTTAATCTCTCTTATCAAGGAATACATTGATGTGTTCGCCTGAAACTATGAAGATATGCTTAACTCTCTTATCAGGGAATACATTGATGCGTTCGCCTGGAACTATGAAGATATGTCAAGGCTCGATCCAAATGTAGCAGTGCATCGTCTCTATATTAAGCCGGATGTCAAACCTGTCAAACAACAATAAAGACGGTTTCGTTCACAGATGATGGAGGCAATCGAGGCCGAAGTTAAAAAACTTATTGACTCGGGCTTCGTTAGGGAAGAGCAACATCTCGAATGGCTTGCTAATGTTGTCCCGGTCCTTAAGAAGAATAGGAAAATTAGGGTTTGAATCGACTTTAGAGACCTCAACGCTGCCTGCCTAAAAGACAATTTCCCTCTTCCCATCACAGATGTCATCATCGACAATACGTGTGGGTTCGAGAGAATGTCCTTCATGGACGGATTTTCCGGTTATAATTAGATAAAGATGCATCCAGATGATGAAAAGCATACCGCGTTTAGGACACCCCTCGGTGTTTTCTGCTACACGGTCATGCCCTTCGGCTTAAAGAATGCAGGTGCCACATATCAGAGAGCCATGTCGAAGATTTTTCAGGAGCATCTCTGGAAAACTATCGAATGCTACGTGGACGATCTAGTCGTAAAAAGTCGTGACAAGAATGATCACATCAAAGACTTAAAGGCGATGTTCGATCTGATGCGAACCCATCAATTGAAAATGAATCCTACCAAGTCTTTCCTCGGAATGTCCAGTGGTAAATTCCTTGGATTCGTCGTTACTACCAAAGGTATTCACATCGACCCTGATAAAGTAAAGGCAATTAATGAGTTACAACCTCTGAGAAACCTTAAAGAGCTTAGAGGATTGCAACGGCGATTGGCTTATATCCATCGGTTCATCTCGAACCTCTCATGAACATATCAACCATTCTCCAAACTCACAAAGAAGGGCGTATCGTTCGTATGGGACGACACTTGTCAAAAAGCATTCGAGAGTATTAAAGAATATATCTCAAAACCTCCTGTACTCGTTGCACTAAAATCGGGCAAACCGTTCTTGATTTATGTCAAGGCGACGAGCCACTTATTAAGTGCATTACTTGCACAAGATGACGATAACGGTCATGAGCAGGCAGTATATTATCTAAGGCGGACCTTGGTAGGCGCTGAATCTCGGTATCCTATGATTGAAAGGGAATGTCTCACCTTGGTATTCGCAATTCAAAAGATGCGGCATTACCTGGTCAGACAGACTATTTATGTTATCTCCAAAGTTAATCCAGTCCGAGTATTCATGACACAGCCAGCTTTCATGAATTGGCATTTAGCCAAATGGGTCTTGCTCTTATCCCAATATGACTTGCACTTTAAACAACAGAAGTCAGTAAAAGGACAGGCCATCTGTGACCCCCTGGCAGCTAATCCAACTACGGATACCGCCGAGATATATGATGACCTACCCGATGAAACCCACGAGGTCAACGCAGCTTCGCACCAACAAGTATGGCGTTTGTACTTTGATGGCGCTTCCCGAGCAGCTAATGTAGCAAGTGCTCCTGGAGGTTCTAAGATCTCTTCTGGAGTTGGAGTCGTCTTAGTTTTCCCAGGAAAATATGTGATGCCTCGAGCCTACTCGTTAACCGAGCCATGCTCAAATAATGTAGCCGAATATAACACGCTACTCATAGGACTCAATTTCGCTAAAGAACTGGGGGTTGAGTATCTCGAAGCTTTCGGTGATTCTCAACTAATAGTTAAGCAAGTTCAAGGGGAGTATGAAGTCCGAAGTTAGGATTTAATACCATATCATAAAATGGCAGTGGAAATGGCAGAATCATTCGAAGGATTCTTCATCGAACACATTCTGTGGTTACAGAACACCTACGCAGATGCATTAGCAGCATTAGACGTATCTCTGGCGCAGCCTCCCGAAGCAGAACAGTTTGTTACGGTAAGAACTCACCAACTCTTGGTGCCAATCTACGATGAAGACGACAAGGAAGAAGAGGTTCAAGAGGAATATTCAACTCAAGTCGAGTTTGAACCCCGAGATTGGCGTTTCCCTATTATCGATTACGTCTTGCATGGAATCTTACCAGAAGATGTGAAGAAGAGTGATTCAATCCGACGAAGAGCAGCGAGATTCTACTATAACACAGAGAGTCAAACGTTGTACCGCAGGGGGTACGATGGTTTGCTGTTATGTTGCTTATCGACTAAAGAAGCTGAAGAGGTCCTTAAGAAAACACACGAAGGGGTTTATGGTGCACACTAACCCAGCCCCAAGCTTTATGACCGCATCAGAAGGATGGGATATTTTTAGCCTTTTATGATGAGTGACGTAGTCGTGTATGCTCGAAAGTGTTATGCATGTCAGATCCACACGAATATATGCACCAACCTCCGGAGCATCTGCATCCTTCGGTTACATCATGGCCATTTGAGACCTGGGGAATGGATATTGTTGGTCCTATAAATCCTCCGTCAGTCAAAGGTGACCGATTCATCCTAACAATTACTGACTACTTCTCCAAATAGGCTGAAGCGATTCCACTCATAGAAGTTAAGACCAGTAACGTCATCGCATTCATCAAACACCATATTATCTATCGGCATGGTGTCCCAAGACGAATCATACATGACTGTAGGCTGTCTAAAAATCACAATAGATAGCTGATCTCCATCAAACACCGATGATGGAAGTTATAATTTGACGACTTCCAGAAGGCTATAATTTGAAGACTTTCACGTAGATCGCTGAAGGTTACAATCTGACGACCTTCACGACAACTGATGAAAGCTCTAATTAATAGTCTTCACAATTAACATCGGGAGTTACAATCTGACGACTCTCACATATCAAAGAGCTAAAGCAAAGATTACAAAACGATGATCTTTGCAGTGCTCTGACAGAAAGAGACTACAAATCAACGGTCTCTTCAAACCAAGACGTGGAAGTCCTCCCCGCGTACCAGCATCAAGATGCACCGCGTTCCTAGCCACGAACGCAACTCAAATGCAGCTCAAGCTCGGCCACGAACGCAGCTCAAACGCAGCTCAAGCTCGGCCACGAACGCAGCACAAACGCAGCTTCCAAGCTGCCAAACGCAGCTGCCATCCGCTGCCAAACGCAGCTTCAAAGTTGCCAAACGCAGCTTCCAAGCTGCCAAACGCAGCTTCAAAGCTGCCAAACGCAGCTTCCAATAAGACGCTGTGTCCGAGCCTCCAGACGTTACGTTTAAGTGCAGAATTCATGCCAGAATGCAGGATTTGCGTTTGACTCGTTCAAACACGAGCTGAGCGGTTTTAAAACCGTTTCCCACGATCTGAGGGGATCACAACTCCACTCAGGAATGATTTAAGGGGGCAGTTGCATCCCATTAGCCCCACTTAGGAGCGAATTAAGGGGGCAGTTATACCCCTTAATCCTCTATAAATAACTAAAAATCAATTCAGTTCGGGGCTGGATCCTTTATCCTTCTCTTGGCAGTAAAGAAGAGATCTTAGGGGGGGAATTACTGGAGCTTTGGAGATCAGCAACGAGGAGCTTCTTCATCCTTGGCTTATAACCGACTTTCGGTTAAATCAACTCTTTGATAGAGTTTCAAACTTGTTCAGAGTTCTAAAACTTGTCACGCAAGTTCTCCACAACGTCAAATCGTGAGGAGAAGATCACGTTCCAGTGAATCAAGATATTCGGATCGTCAACGGAGAGCAAACTCGACGCGAGCATTCGAGGGAGGCACTCCATCGCCACCGTGAAGAACCCAGATTTAAACAAAGGGGAGAATCCAGATCATTCTCCTCTCTTTTGTAATCGAAATCCAATTGTAATCGATTTTGAGAGAATACAAATTAATTTTTCTTTCACTGTCTTGTTATTGCAAAATTTCCAACAAACAATGACAACGGTCCTTAATTTGTCAGCAACGCCTTCATCAGGTTTTGTGAGAAGTTCAAAATTCAAGACGTCTCGTCAACGGCTTACAATCCCACAGCAAATGGTTTGGCTGAGGCTTTCAATAAGATAATCATAAAGCTTTTGTCAAAACTTGTGAAAACTAATAAACGAGATTGGGATGACAAGCTTGGCGCGGCTCTATGGGCCTATCGTACCACGGTACGTGCACCGACGGGAGCGACCCTGTATTCTTTGGTATACGGATGTGAAGTCGTTCTTCCGTTAGAAATACAAATTCCATCTCTTCGGATCGCTCTCGCAACATAGATGACGACCGAAGAACAATATCAGAAACCTCTCGAAGAACTCGAGATGCTCGATGAAAAACGCTTAGAAGCTCAACAGCATATTGAGTTCTACCAAGCCAGAATTTCCCAAGCTTTCGACAAGAAAGTTTGACAATGGAGTTTTAAAGAAGGAGATTTGGTTTTAACTGAAAGACGGCCTATAATCCTTAACTCCAAGAAGAAAGGCAAATTTGAGCCCAAATGGGAGGGACCATTCGTAGTAGAGACAGTCTACTCGAGTGGCGCATATCGCCTGGCCACCAAGGACGGCGACCGGCTTATGATGCCGATAAACGGCAAGTTTCTAAAAAATACTACCCTTAGTACTTTCGGGATAACCAATGTATCGGGAAGTTCCCGGAAGAATACCACGTATGGTATTCTTAGGGATAACCCAATCGCTGTAAAAGTGATAAATAAGACATCTACATTTAAACCTTAAATGTCAGAATGTTTCCTTTTACCAAATTCACTAACTCTCATGAGTTATTTTGTTGAGACGAGATTCAATCCTTTTAACAGATTAATCTTTCCTCGTAAAATCCCCCACTGATCAAATCAATTGACGGTGGGCCCGCCAAAATTTCAATCCGCCAATTCATGGCAATTATTAAATCTTGACGTGTTAAGTCCTAATCACTTAACATCAATATCCTCCACCGAGTAGCTAGTACAAACTAGTTTTTCTATTACTACTTGTATTCCACTCACTTTGCTTTCAGGTCAAACCTGTAAAAGTTAGGGCCAAAGCCAAATTCTCCTCTCGATTCCTTCCATGAACGAGAGGTCCACTTTTAATTTGAACAATCAAACCTATAAAAGTTAGGATTGTTTCCCATCTCACTTAGTCAAACCTGCAGGTAGTTAGGACTAAGGCCGAGTCATCCCTTTCGATAAACGAAAGACTACCATCATTCCTTTTTTAATCAAACCTATAAAGGTCAGGGTCGAAATTGGACTTTTCCCTCAATAAATGAGGAACTTTTTTTCGGATCAAACAACCAATCCTATAAAAATTAGGGTCGTTTGAATCTTTCAGATTCTCGGAGTGGAGATCACACTCTTAGTTTTATCTTTCCGGATTCTGGGGGTGGAGATTCCACCTCGGGTTTCCTTTCTAACTGTAGATAGAATATAAAATTCTTCTTCTTCAGTGTTGAAAGATAGAATATAAAATTCTTCCTCTTTCATTTTTGGGTTCATCTTTACCCTAAACAAGACCTGGGGCCAAGAATATAAAATTCTTCCGCTCCAACTTTGGGTTTGTCTTTGCCTTGAGAAAAGACTCAATTCTTAACTTCCAATCCGCGTACTTTATGCACGGGGAATTTTATCTCAACTCCTAAATAGAGATAAGCCTACGCCTAACACGCGTTGCCGGCTTAGTCTTTCGCCGATTGAAAAAGACACTAGAGTCTAAGTCTGGGGAATTTTATCCTAAATCCTAAGTAGGGATAAGTCATAGCCTAACACGCATTGCTGGGTACCTTTTCCCATAAGAAACGGTGAAGTCTATGTATTCAAAATCATAGCATCAAGTCTAAGAGAAGTAATTCTCTTAGCACAACATTACATGTGAAACGGGTCGTGATAATTCACATGCTAGCCCGATTCAAACGGTAATCGGTAAAGGCACATCAAACCCGTTGAAGGCTGGGGATTTTCCAAAAATCATAAAGTCTATGTCTAACACACATCGCCGGTTTAGTCTTTCGCCGATTGAAAAAGATACCAGAGTCTAAGTCTGGGGAATTTTATCCTGAAACCTAAGAAGGGATAAGTCATCGCCTAACACGCGTTGTTGGGTACCTTTTCCCATAAGAAACGGTAAAGTCTATGTATTCAAAATCATAGCATTAAGTCTAAGTAAATTAACGCTCTTAGCGCAACGTTACATGCGGAACGGACTAAAATAATCTGCATGCTAGCCCGATTCAAACGGTAATCGGTTAAGGCACATCAAACCCGTTGATGGCTGGGGATTTGCCAAAAAAATTTTGTAAATATTGCGTCCATTAGATTCGCAATCAATAAAGAAACACCATGATAAAAGAGGAGTGTATTAAATCAAATATTGGGTCTCTACTAATAGATTAAGTCAAAGCATACAATAAAAGGCTCATTGGCCCGAACGCAGTCGGCGAACGAGAATGTGAAATTCTAACTTAGAAAGTCTATCTGCATAACTCTGCTCAAGCTCAGCCTGCAGATCAACTCAGACAGATTCTTCAGAATTACTCAAGATCTTCGCGGCTTCATTTTTCAGCTTCATCAATCTCTCCTGCATAGGTCCCAATCTCTCAAGTATCTGTCCGCGAGACTTCTCTAGTCCAGCCAACTCCTCTGCCATGAGAGCACCAGACTCCTCAGCATACTTCAAGGCCTTCTTCAACCTGTCTACTTCCTCACGGTTAGAGTCTAAAGAACTAAGTAACTCGGCTCTGTCAGTGTCCCTTCTTACAAGATTAGCCATCAGCTGTGCAACAGAATGCTCATGTGACTGAAGCTCGCTGCCGATGGAAGATCTCAAATCATGCCATTGTGACAATCTTTGCTCCAACTGAGAGGATACGAAAGAAGAAGCTCCATTAGCCTTTAGCTCCTCTAACTCTCGGAGTTCAGACTCCAGGTAAAGTCGGCAGCAAGAGAGTCAGCTAACTCCGGATATCCCTCTTCTTTTATCATCGTCAGGTGGCGAGAAAGAGAACGTTTGAACTGATCGAAGCAATACCCTTGATGAAGAATCTTCTCGATCATGCCGTTAAAAAAGACGACGAAAGAGCTGAGATCCATTCAGAATATGTCTCTGCTAGGATCGAAATCAGACAAAAGGGCGAGGACATGTTCGTATGGAGAAGGTTGAAATCCTACAAGCAATCATGTTAAAGAGTAAGAAATTCTCGAACGTGATAAAATTCAATTTAAAGAGAATTGCAAGCATACCAACACCAATAGAGGTCCCCGCAGACTGAGGTCTGACGATCGGCTCCGTCAGTCTAGTCTCAACGGGCTCCGAGATGACAGCAGGTGTGGTCATTGAGGACATATCAACCTCTGTAGGTAAATCGGCAGTGCCTCTCGGCTGTGATGAGGATACGCCACTGTTAGGCAAGCTAGCGGTCCTAGAAACCGTAGTCGCATCAGTCATGACGGCTGGTCCTATGGTTACACTTCTTTGTTAGTCAAATGGAAATTTCGACAAATAAGAAGGATCGTGATGATAGGATTATATGCGTACATGCAAGTCCATCACCCTCAAGTAAACGGGAAATGCCAGGAGTCATAAGAGTATCAGTCCCGGTGGCTGGTCCTATGATCACACTCCTCCATTAGTCAAGTAAAAAAAATCAGACAAATGAAAAGAATCACGACGACCTAGATTATATGCATACCTGCAAATCCATCACCCCGGGGTAAACTAGAGATGCCAGGAATCATGACTGAATCAGTCCCAGTGACTGGTACTGTGATGATAATTCTTTGTTAGTCAGGTAAAAGATCGAGCAAAATGAAGGGAATTAGATATATACCTGCGGATGATCACCCTCAAAGGATGGTCCTGCAGCCCCTTTGGTGACCTGCTCAGCCAGCATATCGACTAATAGTCTAATGTCGGATCTTGAAAAACTTGGTGCTGAGACATACCCTTGTTCCTCAAGACCTGTATCATGAAAAGCCTCATCCTTAACTGGTCTCTCTAATACGACTCCTGCATGAGAATTTAGGTGTTGGATATATACAAAAAGGACGGAGAAAGAAAGAAGAGCTCAGATGTACCTGCTGTAGTGGTAGCAGATTCTTTCGTCCCGATATCCATGCTTGGATTCTTCAAGTTATCTGAAAGAAGCCGAAGCACGGAAATAATTAAAGGAGAAAAATCCTGAACTCCCTAACTCTTCCAAATGCTACTCGAGTAGGGGATCATCGGATTTAGATATACCTGGGCATAGCATTGTTGGTTCAACACTATTAACATGCTCAGTATCCACGTTCGTGTCAACATCCATGGGCTCGTCATGAATAGCATCACACATCTGCTGCATGAAGCTATCCAAATGGCTAGAATCAGGGAATACAGAATCTTGTGGAAGCTCACCTTCATAATGATTTCCTGAAACATAAAACATAATCAAGTTCAATGAATCCAAAAGGAGAATCGTCTTTAATTAATGAAGACAAAAGAGTATTACTCTCTTCTCCGCCGTCGATGCCTTCTAACTCCGCTTCATAGGTACGTCGACCAATATAGGGTTTATGAGAAGTCTTCTTCCGTTTCAGAATGCGAACTCTCACAGAGCCAACAGGCCGTTCATGCATGAATTTAGTCCGCATCTCGACCTGTGCGGGAGCTTTGCTACTAGGCCGGGACCTCGCATAGCGAGAAGCGATACTCATGCTCGTCAACCATTCTACCTGGGGTGATAATAGTCATCTTGTTAGGATAAGTGAATAAGACCTTTTGCTCTGGTTTTTGAAAAAACAATGAAGACCTAGAAAGGACATGACGTTGATGCCAATGAAAGAGGGCTAGATCCATTAATCCTGAAAAGAAAGAGTCGGACAAACCTATAAAAGGTTCTTCCTCATCGGCATCTAGGTCCACATGTTCTTCCTCGGAAGTCTCATCCTCATTATCAGTAGGAAGAAGCTCTTCATCATCCTCCATCCTATCTCTGCTCGAAAGAGAGGGTTTGGCAGGCCTTTGCCCCTGCTTCTTTGAAAGCTCAGCCTTACGAGTAGCCTTGATAGTGATTTGGACCAAGTGCTCGGCCTCCAACTCTGAAAGGCTCCTCACGCCTAGAAACTCGTTAGCAGAAAGGAACCACTTGCAGCTGAGAAAAGTAAGCAACGACTTGCTCTTAGAGGAAGGAAGAGCGAAGTAGGCCCCAGTGCAGCCCGTCATAGTCCAAAGCCATGCTCGGACGCCATCAATAAGCCCTTCCTCAGTCCTCAAACCACGGCTAGGATTCCCAACATACAGCTGGTCGTAACCAAACTGGCGAGCAAAACGACACGAAAGGTAAGGCTCTATGTGACAACAGCTCTTCACCCGAAGAACAAGATATCCGACGCGGATGTTCACCAACCAACGGAAACAACCAATGTCAAGAGAAGTCCGACCAGTCCTGAGTTTTTCCTCATCAATCAACACATCACCGTAACGGCCCGAGAAGTGAGGAAAACATTTGAAGAACTCTCAGCTCTTACGAACTTGAAGCTCCCGTTGTACATCAGTGAACGTCTTCCCGAACCATTTACTCCTTTCCAACAGCTGCACAAAATGAACGGAGACATCAACAGTACTAGGCGCCGACATCAAATCAGGATGATGAAGAACGAGCCACGCCATCAGGTATGTGTACGGAAGCTCAACCTTTACGGAAATAAGTTCGGTCGACGGTTCAGGACCCACCTGCGCAAAACCATCAACCAAGTACCTGAGCCCGCAATGGATACCAGCAACCATCGCCGGAAGCAGAGAAAGCTCCCTCCCGTAAGCTAACTGAAAGGTAGGAAAGAGCACCTCAAGAGGTAAGGCATCAGAAAACTGATATGGAACGACGCACTTCTTCAACCAAATGGCGAGATAGCCTGCTAACAGAGTCCTAGGCTGAATAGACTTATGTGCATGGCCAAGAAATGTCCGAAACTTGGTCCCTGTAGGAAAAGCTCCCTCAACATCGGCAGTAGTGTAGGAGCAAGTTTCGGCCTTTTCCATCAACTCATTAATGGCAGAAGGTGTCAAAATATCTAACTCATGAATAGCTTCGTGTGGGCCACCCTCCAAATGCTGGAATAGATAGACGGCGAACTGCTTCAAGCTGATCTGTCTCTTCCTCTTCGCCTGAGCGGTCACTTTGATTAGAGATGTGTAATAGTGACACGTAAGATCCTAAAGCGTGTCATACATATCAAGCGAATCCTTCTTTATCCGCTCCAATTGTATGTTCGAGGGAAAGTACTCCTGGTACGGACAATCCCCCATCGAAAGGCCAGAAACCTTATGCATCTCATGCAAAGCTAAGCCTAACTCTCCACCGCAAGTCAGAAAGGTATTACTATCAGGGACGTACGTATCTAATAATGCTAGAAAGTGGCGACAGCTGATCGAAAATCCATATATGGTGGCTCGTATAGGCACATACAACCCGCTGCTTCTCAGATCATCCTCCCAACATCCCAAGACGTAACTAGTCATACAGGTCCACCATCCCTTGGGTTGTGAGTAAACCCAACCAAAACATCTGAAATCTGGTGGAGGCAACTTCCTCCCGAGCTTAGCCAAACGATTCCTCACAGTAGGAGCAGCTGCTGATACCTTGTCTGGGGGTGCGGGATCAAGACCCAGAATCCTTGGTCGAAGACCGCAAATATAGTTATACCCATCGGAGCCTGGAGTCTTATGGTGGGAGATATATCCGCAATGAACTCGGTCGCCATCATCTGTGAGATTCCAAGACATCCGTCGATGTACAGCCTGTCCCTCCAAATGAGTAAAGGAATGCTGACGGGGAATGAAAGGAATATAAAGAAGAGCTCCTTCGTCATTATTCAACCAATGCTCATCAGCCAAAATCAACCTGGCCGGATCCTCAACGGAATCTCTAAACAGATAACCAGGCCTCTCTAAAGCCTGAGTGGAAATGGAGTCTGCTGTAAAAGGAGCATCAGTGATTAACTGGCGTAACGAACGACATCCCCCATCTTGTATCAGACGGCAGGACTCATAGGTACGACTTCTATCAAACTGAGGAAGTGGACCAATAACCTACCTGTCAGCAATAGAAGAGAAAACATCCCCACTGCAACCAGTAGTAGCATGAGGGGGAAGACTATCCACAGGGAATTCAACTGCAACAAAACAAGGGTAGAGTTAGAAAGTTATCCATAAATTATACAAGAATTAAATCCATCTCACAAGAGAGCGAGATAGGATCTTCCATTGGGCAATTGGCGAGACGATTTCGAGTGTCCTACACTGGAAGAGCGGTACGCATCATCATGTAAACAACGTGGTAACATACCCCGACCTACACAGTGTAAGACAACACGAAATCGCCCCAACATGCCGGAAGACTTGAATTGACTAAGCAAGACAAGTCTAAAACCTCGACCGCCACGAAGGAGGATGTTGGTTCTTCCCGAATGACCCGCGAAGGGGCCAAACGAGGACACAACAGAACCACGAATTTCCTGAAACCTCGACCCCTGTCGGTTCTTCCCGAATGACCCGCGAATGGATCAATCGGGGATACAGAAAGCACACAGCACACATACTCACCCCCAAAAGAGAAAGCTGCGGAGGAGGATGCCGCAGGAGCCTCCCTCTCGCTATGCTGTGAAAAGGAGCGGCTCCTATAAAATCACGATCGGCGCGGAGACATGGAGAACCTGCAATGAAAATCGACGGGTCAGGTACAATCATAAATCTGAACACCCGAAATTTAAAAGGGAAATTGAGAACTATAACTAAAATCTTATGAAATAAATGGGATTTTATAGTTGAAGTCTAATTACACCCATGAGTTTTGTGCATGCAAAACAATGAGCTCATATTATGGGGTAAACCCTCATGATAAATTTTAATGAAATACCCAAAATACCCCTCATATTCAAGGCTAAATTCTAGTCAAGGAAACGCTCGAATTGGATCATGATCATCGTGTTCGTTCATCTAACACCCCCCAATATCTCACAATTTTGGCTAACTTTACAAATGAACCCTTCTGTAAAATTTGGCCAATTTTGCAAATAGACCCCTCCACAAATTTCGGTCTAGTTTCCGCATACCCTTCTCAAAACTTTAGTCATGGATTTATGGTCTAAGCTCTTGAAATTTCAGCCCTAAAATTTCAAACCTTTTGCAAATAAACCCCTCTACAATATATGGTTGCTTTTTGCAATTAAACCCCTCAACAATGTTGATTCTTTTGCATGAAAACACCTCTCAAAGTTTGGCCAAATAGGCATGAAATTTCAGTCCCAAATTTTAGTCCACTTTTGCACAAAAGTCCTCAAATTTCAGTCCACTTTTGCATAAAAGCCCCTCAAATTTCGGCCATAGTATTGTTTTTGCATAAAACCCCCCAAATCTTTGTACATACACACAACCCATCATCAAGATCCCATCTTTTTCACAAAAACTAACTCATGAGAACAAAAAGCTATGATCTTGACATATAAATTCATATCATACTCTCATTACAAGCATAAAATTGCAATCTTTCTTTAAAAAGGAGAGAGTTTTGAAAGAGAACTTACCCCAAATCAAGAAGCCTCCTTTTGAGCTTGAAGATGAAGAAAAAACCTAGCCTTGAGGGGGAGGGAATTTTCGGCCAAGAGATGAGCACAAAAATCCGAATTTTAGGGTTTTAAAGGGGAGAGTTTTAATGGGTTTAGAGTTCTTAAAGGGTAAGAATAATGGTGTTTGGATAAGAGGAGGAAGAAGATAGGGTTTAGGGGGAAAGGCCTCTCTTTTGAAAATTTGAAAGAGGGAAAAGTACACCATACAAAAGAAGACAAAAGAGGGGGATAGAGACATAAGTGTCTCGGTTTTTGGACCGAGACACCCATAGGTGTCTCGGCCTTGGCCGAGACACCCTAGGGTGTCTCGACCAAGGTTGAGACACCCAAGGGTGTCTCAACCCAGTTCAAACCCCCGGTTGTGTTTTTCAAGCCTGAATTTTGCCCGTCTTCGTCGGTTATTGGATATTTTGACCAAATCAACACTAATCGACACTGGACAATCCTAAACCCTAAGGTCAACGTCGGTCAACACGTAACCCTAGGTCAACACTAGTTAACGCGTTGCGATCAAAAGTCAACGTCGGGCGATTCAAATCCCTAAGGTCAACGCCGGTCAACGTGTAACCCTAGGTCAACGCTAGTCAACGCATTACGATCAAAAGTCAACGACAGGCGATCCAAAACACTAAGGTCAACACCGGTCAACGTGTAACCCTAGGTCAACGTCAGTCAACGCGTTGTGATCAAAAGTCAACGTCGGGCGATCCAAAACACTAAGGTCAACGCCGGTCAATGCGTAACCCTAGGTCAACGTCAGTCAACGCGTTGTGACCAAAAATCAACGTATGGCGATTTAAAACCCTAAGGTCAACGCCGGTCAACGCGTAACCCTAGGTCAACGCTAGTCAACGCGTTGCGACCAAAAGTCAACGTATGGTGATTTAAAACCCTAAGGTCAATGTCGGTCAACGCGTAACCCTAGGTCAACGCTAGTCAATGTGTTGCGACCAAAAGTCAATGTATGGTGATTCAAAACCCTGAGGTCAACGCCGGTCAACGCGTAACCCTAGGTCAACTCTAGTCAACGCGTTATGACACAAAGTCAACATCGGGCGATTCAATACGTAACCCTAGGTCAACGCCAGTCAACGTGTTGCAACCAAAAGTCAACGCGTTGTGATCAAAAAGTCAACATTCGACGTTCAAAACCCTCGAGTCAATGCCAGTCGACACGTAACCCTAGGTCAATGCCAACCAATGCGTTGCAATGAAAGAGTCGATGCGTTGTAATAGTTAGTTCTATGTCAATTCAATGACACGAGCCAAACCCAACTCACTGATTTTAGACTCGAGACTCCGACAACGGCCAGACGATAAACGCAGTGCCAGAAGGAATTCAGCTATTCGTCAAGGCATTGAATAGACTGAAAATCAAAGGAGCCAAGAGTCGAAGCTAACTACAGGTCCTTTACACCAACTGAAGGCTGTACCAATCACATCCAAAGTATTCCAGCCTCTTCTATAAAAGAAACGAGTATGGAACGCTTTGGAGGGGTATCTGTAGGCATCGAAAATTACCTATAGGTCTCCACGAACGGCTCAGTGCTAAGAAAAGATGATGAACGTCACTATCCAAGTCACAGAAGTTTGATTGACGTCGACGAATGCTTGAAGTGAATTGACTAACTACGTGAAGTAACGGAATTTCAGAATAACAAGGATACGAACTGATCGGGAACCTCGTGTCGTTCACAAACGGCGAAATACCCTTCGTGTCTCATTTATTCCATAGATGATCTAATCATTGGACCTTATAGAACTCATCGTCGGCTTTCCAACGCACTTTGAATCGCTCAAATCCGAGTTCGGATGAAGTTACGGCGAAAAGAACAAATATGCATAACGGAGCGTCTCAGTCTGAGTTGAGACACCCCGAGGTGTCTCGGCACAAGCGAGACACCCCAAGGTGTCTCAGCTTGAGCCGAGATACCCAAGGGTGTCTCCAACTCTAAAAAGGTCAGATTTTGGTTGTTGTGCGGTTTTAACCGCCCGAACTCCCCCCCGTGCCTATAAATACAACCTCGGACCCTCATTTTTCTGGATCTGAAATTTTGGAATTGGTGAAGCCCTATCGGACTAAAGAGTGATCGAGTTCTTCAACGCAAGAGAGAAAGATTCCTCAGGTCTACATCACCTGTATCCGTTCCTTAGGATTATCCCGTTGCGATAATCCTAAGAAGAGTAATTATCTTGCCGTTGCCGAGATTAGCGTTTCTGCTTCTAGATTCCTTCGCGGATCGCGGAGTTCTGGATCTGATCTGATTGTCAGGTAGTCCACGGATATCGACGTCCCTGTCACCGGCTAAAGACCCACGCAAGCAAGAAACGACGAACGGATCTTGTGTTATTTTCGAGAGAGTTGTAACTTTTCATTTCATTCTTTTTACTGAATATTTTGAATTCTTTGTAAACAATCAATATTATAATGAATTCGATAATGAAAGTAACTTTCAGTGAAAACAAGTGGGGGTTCTTGGTATTAAGTGATAAGAATTTAACACTAAGAGGTTTGACAATCGTTAAGGATTGGCAGATTAAAATTCCAAACATTATGTCCTGACTCTAACAATGGGAGTGTTAAATGCACAAACACAGTGTGAGTTCGAATGGATTAAACCAGAAAGAATTTTAGTAGATCCATTGTTAATTAATTTGATCAGTGAGGGATTTTGTGGTGGGAGATTGTAAATTGTCATCAACAGTGGGAGTTTTTTTGTGAGGGAAGATTGATTCAACGAAGTGATCAAATCTCGTCTCAGCAAAAGAGTACTTGAAAGTTGGTAAAACTGATCCCGACAATTGGATGTGTTTCACTCTTGGAAGCATTTAGAGTTCAAGTGAGAGTTTCTTATTCATCCTTTTTTGTAGCGATCGGGTTATCCCTAAGAACACCACATATAGCATTCTTTCGGGAACTTCCCATTACATCCACCCCCAGCTTTCTTTGTAAAACTGGGTCTAACATTATACTCAGCTGAATGGTCGGGTTGTCTTTAAGAATATTACATATAATATTCTTTCAGGAACTTCCCATTAAAATTAGGAAATAGTTTAGACTTGTATACCTGTTGGAGTACTGAGAAGCGGTTTATACTCGTATACTCTTCGGAGTGTCATTCGGCTTAATTTAGCATTATAACGCTAGCCTCAACCAAGATTTTGATGCTATTTTTGAGAGCAAAGTAAGCCTTTGTAGGATGAAGGACCCTCCTATGGTACGCACAGTACTTTGGATCCGAAGTATTGTCAGCTTCCTCCTGATCTGCGATAGGTAGTAGCTTGATCTTGTTGTTTTCAAGGAGGGATTCGAAAATGGCTGGAATGTCTTCATCCTTGAAGGAGTACTCTTTTTGGAATCTCGGATCTGAAGTCTCTTGCTGTATCCGGGATTGCTATTGTGACGTCTGATTAGCATCAACAGCAGCTGCAGGGGCCTTTCCTTTACCACGGGAGACGAAAATTGAATTTGAAGGGTTAGCCGTCAGTTGGCTTTTCTCGGCTTTCTTCCTTCTGAGGAAGCGTTTGGCCTGCTCTCCGCGCACTTTCAACTCTTTCTAGGTGTCGGATGGTGCTACTCCCATAACTTCTAATACGTCCAAAGAGAGGTTGTTGTGACAGGTTTAGAGGATGAAGTCCTCTGTGATCGGATCTTGACAATTTATTGCCTTATTCCGGAAACGCTTGACGAAGTCGTCGGCCGTCTCGTCGTATTCCTATTTCTCATCGAAGAGTGTTCTGATTAACATCTCGGCATCACTATCAAAGAAGTAAGTGAGGAACATGTTCTCCAGGTCATCCTAGCTGTTGATGCTTCCAGTCTTGAGACGATGGTACCAATCGAAAGCGGGCCCACGAAGGGTGCCGATGAATGACCGGACCATTAATGCCTCATTGCTAGAGATCATGCCTAAGTGAGACTTAAAGTAGATCAGATGTTGAGTGGGCGAATCCTTCCCGTCAAACGGCGTAAAGTTGATCAAGTTGAACTTCGCCGGGTATGGTATTGAATCCCACTTTCGTGGGTAAGGACACGGAATACCAGTTCTCTTTACTTCTCGATCAGACATCAGAGCGTTGATTTTACTCTTGAGGTCCTTCATCTTTTCGTCCTCGTCTGTATCATGCTTTGGACGATTTTTGAGAGGAACAATAGGGCCATCCTCAGTGTTGTTATTGTTGGTGGGACCACCCCCGGCATCGTTATTCTCAGTGAGACCACCCCCAGCATTTTGGTCAATAAGGGGGTTATCAACATTATGATGTTCATCCATATCTCAAATGCTACCTGCTTGGTTAGCAACGTTGCGACGGCTGGATTCACCAAGTTGATTGGACAGAGCTCGAATCTGTTGGTCATGCTCTTCCTTCATCTGCATCATGTTCATTTCTAATTCGAACTTAAAGTTCTCTTTTTTCTTAGCCAAAGCATCCTCGATGATTTTGGTTATTTATTCAGCATTGATCATGAATGTCTCACGGGATTATCCTAGGCTGGATACTGTATTATCCGAAGCAACTACAAAATTGGCATCAGATACCTCATCATCCGAGGATAGGCCTCTATTCATCCTCTGATAATCCCTTTGCCTAATGGTTCCCGATCACAACCGGGTTAGACGATGTGATATGAGCGTGTCAGAACTAGAAGGTCGAGTCGACTTTCCCTTATCAGCCATGTTAATCGTGACTACAGATGATTTAGGTCCAACAACTTCTAACTGAAGTTGAGACATTAGTTGGGTTATTCCCGAATTGACTCCTCTTCCTAGAGAAAAGTCGGGGCTAGAACTACTTGAAACAATCGGAGACTTTCCCTTACTAACCATGTTGATGGTAACTTCTAAGAATTCGTCATCTCGAACGACTGATCTTATTTTGTGAAAACGCCTTGATTTGAGTTTCGACGCTTCAGAGGAAAGCCTTTGGAATACCGAGACCCTCCGTGAAGCGGTCTTGGGATAGCTACATGCTGATAATACTACCCTGATAATTTTAGTACACGGACAATGAAAGTCCATCTCCCGGGAATATCTCTTTTGAGATCTGTTTGTACCCCCAGCCCGATAGTACAACTCATCGGCATGAGGACCGGAGCAATCTATCACGTATTGGCATGACTTCTCAGGTATAACGTCGTCGTCTGACGAACACGTTTCCTTCTAAGGACTTATTGCCTTAATGGCGTTCTCAAGAGTCACACGTTTGGAGCCACGCTTTCGTGAACGTGTGACTTTAACGGGCTCTTAGACACTGACTCGCAGTCTAAGACGGTCAGTTACAGGAGTTTTCCTATTATGAAAAGGCTCTGAATTGTTGCGAGGGCGTGTGCAACCCCCCAGCTCAAGTAGTTGCTTGGGGTTCAGTCATCGGACCTAAGCGTTCTTTGATCGGAATTTTGCCTCGATCCTTGTGCAAAGGACCCAGGCGATCCACCATCATCATCTTGAATTGGGACAAGTCCATGCTGCCGCGGGGCTCTGCCAGAGGTGTGTGATTCATCGGGACAGAAACAGGGGCTGTTGGAGGCTTAAACGAGACTGCGGGAGATAAACCGGGTGCGAACCGAACTGAACCAGGTGTGAACCGAACCGAATCGGGCGTGAACCGGCGCGAACCACTACTTGGTGGCTTGGCTTGGGCCCAGCCACTATTTGGTGGCTCAGCCTTAGCCGAGCCACCATTTGGTGGTTCGTGCAATTCGGCAGTTCCGGACGTTGTTTGACTTTTTGTCGACGTCATTTCGGACTTTGGTTTCCAGACTTGGTGTGGTTTCGGTGGCTTCTTGATCATCTCTTTTTGCTTCAACTCCTATGCTTCTTGCACGAGAATCTGTGTGTGCGCAATCAAGGCGCGGCACTTCTGAATGCGCTCCTCAAGGGTTAAGCGGGTCCGTTTGACTTGAATCTATTCATCCGTTGTCGGTTTGGAGGAGAGGACATCTATTTGCTGCCGGGGCACTCCGTGTCATCTGAGTTTCAGATCTGCCTTATAGCAGATCTCATCAACAGGCTCTAAAGCCTTGGTGAGTCGTCACACGAGGCGTTGGCGCTGCCTTTGGCGAGCTCTTTTAGATAAAATGGGCGCGACTATAGAAACTATCTCCTTGATTGAGAAGGAGTCCAAATCTGCAGATCCGACCTTGTTAGAGGCCAGAGGGGTGTTGCAAGGCGAGATGGCAGCAGCAACGGAGACTTTGGTTTTCCTGCGCTTGCAGGGGGAAGGATCTGGAGGAGGAGGACAACAGATACTTCTCGAACTTCAGTTGGTCGAACTCGTACTCGACCTCTTCATAAACCGGGATCCGAATCCATGATTGTGGCACGACAACTTCTGCAGAGAAGTTGTTGTCTCCCACTATGGTCGCAAACTTGTTTGGGTCAAAAGTTGATTTTTTGTCTTGAATCTATTATAACTTTAATAGTTACAATAAACTCAAATAGAAAGTTGATCTTTTTATAAGATCTCCTTACACAACGAAAAAAAATATTACAACTCTTGTCAAACTACACACAACATATATTTATTGCCTGTTGTTTGTGTGGGAACTTCGCCTGTGCTGGGAACATTGATATCCGTGGACCGCCGCGGATTAGATCTGGTTGACAAATTGAAAATCAAAGCTCCTACTTCACGAAGGAAGTATTCGCTGAAGTGGTAATCCCGACCAAGCGAGATTACAACTCTTCTCGGGATTTAAGACAAAGCTTAAATCTGGAGGAATGTAGGGGAAAGGCGTTTCAGATCTCTCGAACTCTCTTTTTTTTAGTGAGGAACTTCACCAAGATCTGCTAACCCTCTGAAATTCGTGGCTTCACTCTTAATTTTAACAGCATCTCGCCCTCTTGATGTCCTCATGTGAAATGAGCCCCTAGGCATGTATTTATCGGCTTCGGTTGGGGGTTTTCTGATAAGAACGAAGGATTTGGCCTTATCCTTAGTTGACAACCGCCTAACTATATGTAGAAATGATATTAAGCCAATTGGGAACCTTTGAAATAGAAAAAACCTTATAAAAACCCGTCGAAAACCGTCAAAACACGTTTAAGGCTCAGAACTGCGTGAGCCACCATTTGGTGGCTTGGAACTATGCGAGCCACCATTTGGTGGCTCGGCCACCATTTGGTGGTACCATGTCGGCCACCATTTGGTGGCTCGGCCACCATGTCAGCCACCATTTAAGTGCGTGGGCTACTTAGAGCTGGCCGGTAAGCGCACGGGCCACTTGGAGCTGGCTGGTGAACGCGTGGGCCACTTGGAGCTGCACGGGCCACTTGGAGCTGGCCGGTGAGCGTGCGGGCAACATGGAGCTAGCTGGTGAGTGTGTGGGCCACTTGGAACTGCATGGGCTACTTGGAGCTGGTCGGTGAGTGCGCGGGCCACTTGGTTTGTCATTCTGGTGGTCGATAAGCGTGTAGGCTACTTGGCGGTGGTCGGTGAGCGCACGTACCACTTTGTTTGCCGTTTCGATGGCCAATGAGCGTGTGGGCCACTTGGCGGTAGCTGGTGAGCACGCTGTCCTCTTGGTTTGCCATTTGGATGGTTGATTTGCATGCGGGCCACTTGGTGGTGACCGGTGAGCACGCGGGCCACCTAACGTTGTTCGTTCTGGTGGTTCGTCGCCATGTCATCCATGTTTTGCCGATTTACTTCATGCGCTTGTCAGTGTCAGATGATCCTCTTTAACTTGGGTAATCCCCTTCGACTTGGATAATAGCGTTCATCGCCTTCTCTTTGTCTCGAGCTGTGTGCGGACACCTATAGGTATTTTTAGACGCCTACATTTGTACCTACTACTTTCAGAGAGGTCGACAGAGTTCAAAGGTTGATTCGTGGCAGGTGGCTATACAGGAAGAGATTGAGTCTCTTCACAAGAACGATACATGGGAGCTTGTTGAGCTTCCAAAGGGGCGGAAGGCAATTGTGTGCAAGTGGGTATACACGAAGAAGGAGGGCATTAAGGGCACTCTATTGAGGTTCAAGGCTAGGTTGGTTGTGAAGGGCTATGCACAGGAGGAAGGTATTGATTATAATGAGGTTTTCTCTCCGGTGGTGAAGCATCTTCGATTCTTATTTTGCTAGCTTTGGTGGCACAAGTATGGATTGGAGTTAGATCAGTTGGATGTGAAGACAGTATTTCTTCATGGTGATCTTGATGAAGAAATACATATGACTCATCCATTGGGATTCTGAACTGTAGGAAAAGAAAATTGGTTTGCAGATTGAAGAAATCGCTATACGGTTTGAAACAATCTCCTCGATGGTGGTATAGGCGATTTGATGGTTTTATGATTGGTCATTCGTACACTCGGAGCCAGTTTGATCCTTGCATATATTTTTGTAAGTTGAAATGATATGCGTACATCTATTTGTTGCTTTATATCGATGACATGTTGGTTGCCTCTATTCCCAGGTCGGCTATAGATGATTTGAAAGTTCAGCTTTCAAATGAGTTTGAGATGAAGGACTTGGGTGAGGCCAAACGCATTTTAGGAATTGAGATCGGCAGAGACAAGAAGAAGGGTAGAATTTGTTTGACATAGGTGGCTTATTTGAAGAAGGTTCTACAGCGATTTCATGTTAGCATGGATACGAAGCTAGTTAGTGTATCATTGGGAGCCCATTTGAAGCTTTCAGCTGGTCTTTCACCGAAGTCAGTTGAAGATCGAGAGTTAATGTCGAAGACTCCATATGCGAGTGCGGTTGGGAGCTTAATGTACGCGATGGTATATACGAGGCCAGATTTGTCACAAGCGGTGGGCATGGTTTCAAGATACATGCATGATCCAGAAGTGGGTCATTAGGACGCCGTGAGATGGATTTTAAGGTACATTAGAGGTACGCTCAATGTTGGTTTATTTTATAAGCGGGACACTATAGGTGGGTAGCTATGCATTGGCTATGTTGATTCGGATTATGCCGGAGATTTGGATAAGAGCCGGTCTACGACGGGGTATGTGTTCAATTTGACCCGTACGCCAGTGTGTTGGAGATGCACCTTACAATCGATAGTGGCTTTGTCTACGATGGAGGCAGAATATATGACGATTACAGAGGCTGTGAAGGAGGCTATTTGGCTTCGAGGACTTTTGGAGGAACTTGGTATATCGCAGCGGTCCGTCACCATTCATTGTGATAGCATGAGTGCTATCTATTTGGTGAAGAATCAGGTTTTTCATGCAAGGATGAAGTGTATGTGTCTAAAAATGCCTATAGGTATCCGCACACAGCTCAAGGCGAAGAGAAGATGATGAACGTCATTATCCGAGTCAAGAAGGATTATTCGATTGGCCGCTACGTACATCAATCAGCTCACGCACATCAGTCAACACACGCACGTCAGTCAACGCGCGCTCGTCAATCAACTCGCGCACGTCAATCAATTCGCACGCATCGGTCAACTCAAAGTGACAGAATGTACTTATCAGGTAGCTCCAAGTGCCTGCCGCCCTTGTCAAGCAGCTTCAAGTGCCTGACGCTCTTGTCAGGCAGCTCCAAGTGACTGTCAGGCAGCTCCAAGTGCCTAGCGGGCTTGTCAGGAAGCTCCAAGTGCTCGCCACTCTTGTCAGACAACTCCAAGTGCCTGCCAGGCTTGTTAGTCAGCTCCAAGTGCCCACCGCCCTTGTCAGGCAGCTCCAAGTACCCGCCACATCTGTTGGTCAGATCCAAAGTACCTGACGCGCTTGTCGTTCAGATCCAAAGTGCCCGACGCACTTGTCGGTCAGATCCAAAGTGCCCGACGTGCATGTGGTCGGCTCCAAGTACCGTAAAGAAGCTAACGAGTGCATGAAGCGAGTTAGCAAATCGTACAAGTCAACAAGATGATCTAATACGCAAAACGACAGAAAATACAAGTTCCAGAAAGTCAGGAAAACAATGAGAAATTCAGCAAAAGGGCAAACACCAGCGCTAGCGCAGGTCAGCCCGCATCGACCCGCGCTGACCCGCGGGGGACACAGGTTGAACCGCGCCGACCCGCGTCCCCTGCAGATCAGCAGCGCCCGCCGCGCAGATCCAAGCCCCAAATGTGTTTTTGACGGTTTTGATCGGTTTTCTTAGGATTTATCTGTTCCAGAGGTTTTCAACTGACTTGATATCATCCACAAACATAGTTAGGCTATTATTGACTGAAGATATGACCAAATCCATCATTCTTATCCGAAAACCCCCAGCCAAAGCCTATAAATACAGGCCTAGGGGTTCATTTCATGGGGAGGAGATCAAGAGGGCGAAACGCTACCAAATTAAAGAGTGGAGCCACGAATTTACAGCGAGGGTTAGCAGATCTTGGCGAGTTCCTGTGTATAAAGAGTAGAGTTCGAGAGATCTGAGACCCGTACCCTATTCCTTCGGATTTAAGCTTAGTCTTAATCTCGAGAAGAGCCGTAATCTCGCTTGGTAGAGATTATCACTACAGTGAATACTTCCTTCGTGGAGTAGGAGCTTTGATTCCATAATCTGTCAACCAGATCTGATCCATGGTAGTCCACGAATATCAACGTCCCCGGCACATGCAAAGATCTCACGCAAGCAGCGGGTGATAAACATCTGTTGTGCTGTTTGACAAGAGTTGTACTTTTTATATTTTCATTGTATAAGAAGATCTTATAAAAAGATCGACCTTTTCTTATTTATTTGAGTTTATTGTAATGACCAAAGTTATAATAGATTCGATGGCAATAAAAACATCAACTTTTAACCCAAACACACTGGTGACCACTGTGGGAGCCAATAGCTTCGCTGTCGAAGCTATCGTGCCGCATGGATCCGGATCCCGGTTGACGAGGAGATCGAGTACGAGTTCGACCAACAAAAGTTCGAGGAGTATCTGTCGTCCTCCTCCTCCAGATCCTCCTCCATTCGCAAGTGCAGGAAGATCAACGCCCCCATTGCTGCCGTAATCACGCCTTGCAACGTCCCTCCGGCCTCCAACAAGGTCGGATCTGCAGATCTGGACTCCTCCTCAATCAAGGAGTTGAGTACTGAAGGTGCACCTACTTTATCGAAAAGAGCTCGCCAAAGGTAGCGCCAATGCCTCGCGCACCAATTCGTTAAGGCTTTGGAGCCTGTAGATAGGATTCGCTACGAAGCGGATCTAAAATTCAAGGAGCGTCGAGCACCCCAATAGCGGACGAATGACCAACCCTCCAAGTCCTCAACGAATGAATGGATCCAAGTCCGAAGGACCCATTTGACCCTTAAGGAATGCATCCAAAAGCACCACGCACTACTTGCGCACGCGCTAATTCTTGTGCAAAAGGCACAAAAGATGCAGAAGAAGGACATAGCCAAGAAACAACCAAGACTACATTAAACTTGGAGGCCAAAGTACGAAACAATGGTTGAAAAGATCAAAAAATACGGGTCACTTCAATCTGACCCGCCAAACCTTGGGTCACTCAAGTCTGACCCATCAAGCCGTGGGTCACTCAAGTCCGACCCGCCAAGCCGTGGGTCACTCAAGTCTGACCCTCCAAGCCATAGGTCATCCAAATTTGACTCTTCAGCCAGTGGGTCACCCAAATCTGACCCTCTAGCCCGCGGGTCACCTAAGTCTAACCCTTCGCGGGTCACCAAAGTTTGATCCTCCAGCTTGCGAGTCATCCAAGTCTGACCCTTTAGCTCGCGGGTCACTCAAGTCTGATCCTCCATGCCATGGGACACTCAAGTTTGACCCTCCTAACCGTGGGTCTGACCTGCGCCAGGGCTAAGAAAGGAGACATTCTGCACCTGTTCCATCAAGTTCCGCCTTTGCTCTCATTGATCCAATACTTCTAGTGAAGCCTCGTGGTAGCATGGACTTGTTCAAAAGCAAGAAGCTAATGGCGGATCGTCTGGGTCCTTTGCACAAGGATCGAGGCAAAGTTTCGATCAAAAAGCGCTTGGGTCCGATGACTAAATCCCGAGCAACTACTCGAGCTGGGGGTCGCACACACCCTCACAACAATTCAGAGCCTTTCTATAATGGGAAAACTCTTGTAACTAACTGCCTTGGAATGTGGGTCAGTGTCAAAGAGCCCATTAAGGTCCCAAGTTCACAAAAGCGTGGCTTCAAACCGGTGACTCTTGAGAACACCATTAAGGCAATAAGTCCTCAGAAGGAAACGTCTCCATCAGACGATGATGTTATGCCTGAGAAGTCATACCAACACGCGATAGATTATTTCGGTCATTATGCCGATGAGTTGTACTATCAGGCTGTGGGTATGAACAGACCTCGAAAGAGAGATTCTCGGGAGATGAACTTTCATTATCCGTGTACCAAGATAATCAGGACAGTATTATCAGCGTGTAGCTTCCCCAAGACCGCTCCGCAGAGGGTCTCAGTATTTGTGAGGATCTCTAACGGAGCGACTAAGTCCAAGCCAAAATGTTTCAGCAAGAAACAATCGGCCGTTCAAGGTGACGAACTTCCGAAAGTCATAATAAATATGGCTGATAAGGGAAAGTCGATTCGACCTTCTAGCTCTGACCCGCTTATATCGTATCATCTAACCTGGTTGTGATCGGAAACTATTAGACAAAGAGATTATCAAAAAATGTAGAGGGGATTATCCTTGGATAATGAAGCATCAGATGCCAACTCTAAAGTCGCTTCTGACAAAATGGTGTCCAGCCCAGGACAATCCCACAAGGCATTCATGATCAATACCGAGCAAATCGCTAAAATTCTCGAGGATGCTCTAACCAAGCAGAAAGAGGCATTCAAGATTAAAATAAAATAGCTATGCAGCGGATGAAGGAAGAGCATGACCAACAGATTCAGGCTCTGTCCAATCAATTTGGTGAATCCAGCCGTCGCAATACTGCTAACCAAGCAGGTAGCGATTCAGACATGGATGAACACATCAATGCAGATGACCCTCCTATTGACCAAAATGCTGGGGGTGGCCCTACTGAAAACAACGACGCTAGGGGTGGTCCTACTAAAGATGATAACACTGGGGGTAGCCCCGTTGTTCTTCTTAAGAATCGTCCAAGGCC
This sequence comes from Asparagus kiusianus, assembly GCA_022839385.1. Classification (NCBI taxonomy): domain Eukaryota; kingdom Viridiplantae; phylum Streptophyta; class Magnoliopsida; order Asparagales; family Asparagaceae; genus Asparagus; species Asparagus kiusianus. The sequence goes on from BQKN01056692.1 coordinate 37,740, forward strand.
TGATACGAGCGAGGATGAGAAAATAAAAGAACTCGAGAGCAAAATCAATGCTCTAATATCTGCTCGAGAGGTAAAAAAGGACCGGTATTCTATGTCCTTACCCTAGGGAGTGGGATTTGATCCCGTACCCGATGAAGTTCAACCTGATCAACTTCACGCCGTTTGATAGGAAGGGATCGTCCACTCAGCACCTGATTTACTTCAAGTCTCACTTGGGCGTGATTTTTGGGAATGAATCTCTCATGGTTTTGTCATTCATTGGCACTCTTCGTGGGCCCACCTTCGATTGGTACCGTCGTCTCAAGTCTGGAAGCATCAATAGCTGGGATGACCTAGAGAACATGTTCCTCACCCACTTCTTTGATGATGATGCTGAGATATCAATCTGAATGCTCTTCAAGGAGAAACAGGAAGACAGAGAGAAGGTCGACGACTTCATCAAGCACTTTCGGATTAAGGCGATGAACTGCTGAGATCCGATCACAGAGAACTTTATCCTCCAAACCTGTCACATAACCTCTCTTTGGACGTATTGGAGGTTATGGGAGTAGCACCCTCCAATACCTGGAAAGAGTTAAAGATGCACGGAGAGCGGGCCGAATACTTTGTCAGAAGGAAGAAGGCCGAGAGGAGCCAACCGACGGCTAATCTTCCAAACTCGAACTTCGCCTCCTGTGGTAATGGAAAGGCACCTACAGCAGTTGTTGACGTTAATCAAACGTCGCAATAACAACCCTGAAGGCAGCAAAAGACTTCGGATCCGAGACTCCAAAAAAAGTACCCTTTCAAAGACGAAGAAGTTCCAGCCATCTTCGAGTCCCTCCTTGAAAACAACAAGATCAAGCCGCCACCTATCGCAAATCAAGAGGAAATGGACAACATTGCGGATCCGAAATACTGTACGTACCACATGAGGATCCTTCATCCTACCAATGCTTGCTTCGCTCTTAAGAATAGTATCCAAACCTTGGTTGAAGCTGGTGTCAAAACGCTAAATTGAGCCGAATGAAGACTCTGACAAGTATAAGAGTATAAACTGCTCCTTCCGACGCTTGGAAGAGTATACGAGTATAAACTGCTTCTCAAAACTCCAACAGGTATATGAGTCTAAACTGTTTCCTTTCTTTCATGGGAAGTTTCTGGAGAGTGTCATGCCTGGTATTCTTAAGGATAACCTGGTCACCCAACTAAGTATAATGTTAGACCCAGTTTCGTGAAGGAAGCTGGGAGTGGATGATTCATGTAACGGGAAGCTCCCAGAAGAATGCTACATATAATTTTCTTAGGGATAACCCGATCATTATGAACAACGTGATAAACACTAAACTACCACTGTGATTTTTGAATACTCTTTTGCTGAGACGAGATTCGATCACTTCGTTGGATCAATTTTCCCTTACAAAACTCTCATTGGTGTTTGACGACTCATAGTCTTCCACCACAAAAACCCTCACCGATCAGACTAATTGATGGTGGGATCACCAAAATTCCTTTCGGTTGAATCCACTTAAACTTTCGATACGTCTGTGCACTCAATATTCCCATTATTAAATTCCGGACATAGTACTTGGAATTTCAACATCTTGATCACTGACGACTGTCAAACCCCTCCGTGTTAAGTATTTGTCACTTAACACCAAGAATCCCTTTGAGTGATTTATACGAGTCAACACTCCCACTATGATTTGTATTCCTACTCTCACTATTCATTTGGTCAAAACTTTCTATAGTTAGGACCACAACCAAAGTCCCCTCTCGATTCCTTTAATGAACGTGATACGGGTGTATCTTCTCTTCAGAACTTAGCGATCCTCATGGGAGCTTGAGGATAGATGATTCTTATGATAGCATGAGAATAGAGGTGTTAAACAGTACAAGGGAACGCAGGTTGGAGTGAGAAAAGAGGCAGAGAATCGAAGAGCCAAAGTATCCAGATTTCAGCCTGTGAGTCGACTCATACATGTACATGAGTCGACTCATCAGGTTGAGTCGACTCATGCCGGTCATGAGTCGACTCACGAAACCAAGCTTAGTTTGTAGTTCATCTCTGACCAGTTGACTCATCAGTTATGAGTCGACTCATATGAGGTCATGAGTCGACTCATCTCAGTCATGAGTCGACTCATCACTGGTCTTGAGTTCTGTCCAGTTTCGGACGAGTGGCCTCATCTCAGTCATGAGTCGACTCATCGAAGTTTTCTAGATTCGTTAAGGACTCTATTTACGTGTTTTCTTGTTTGGTTTGGGTTTGGTTATTTACCACTTTGCCATCCTTGTTTGTACACATATATAAGGGATTGTCTTAGGGTTTAAAACAATCAGAGAGTTTAATCAAGAGAGATTAAAAATTATAATTGAGATTTGGAGAGCCTGTTCTTCAATTCTAGAGTGAGATTGTGAGAGATTGTAAATTACATACTCATAATCTAGAGAAGGTATTTTTATTCGCCCGAAACCTGAGTTATTCTTGTGTTCTTATTGTTTTCTCCTCTACCCACCTTTGATAATTCCACATCAAAGGTGCTCGCACGGCAACTCGTATCAAGTTGGTGTCAGAGCGATCAGATCCTACGAAGGGGGCATCCTGTGTATGGTCCTAACTCAATCGTAATACAAGAAGCTTGGCGAGATCCTTACTTCCTTGGAAGGAGCCCAAGATTTAAGGAAGGAGAATATGTCTGAAGCAGATAACTCAACAAGAATTGATGCCATGGAGAAGCAGATCGAGACGATCGGTTCGATGCTCAGTCAACTCGTAGGTCTCTTTAACAAAGGGGACAAGAGGGAGGAATCTTCTTCAAAGGGTAAGAAGAAACTCGTCGAGTCTGATGAAGAGAGCGAGAAGTTTGATTCAGATGGAGGAACTGAGATTGTTAGGACTGCTGGGTATTAATGGGGTAAAAATAATTACTAAAATTTAAAGATAGATTTCAAAGTGGAGATTTATGTCTATGATGGGAATGTCAATGTGGAGAAGCTCGATGATTAGATTGAGCATATGGAAATGTACTTAACCCTCTACGAATATTCATCCAAGGAGAAGATCGTGTTCGTGACATTGAAACTTTTATGGCACGTGTTGACGTAGTGGAAATCCTATTGCATATAGGAGAAGAAGGCAGTGTCGTGGAACAAATTCAAGGTGCTACTTAGAAAGCAGTTCTATCCGGTGGGGTTCCTTGAGGAGCGTTAGTACAAGTGGTATGGCTTGTGCCAAAGGTTCAATCAGACCGTTCAAGAGTACACGACTGAGTTCCAGCAGCAGGCAATGGTCCTAAACATTGCAACGGATGAGTACTCCATCTTTATGAAGTACATGGCGGGGCTGAATGATTACATCCGTAAGGAGATGAAGCTGTTCACGGTCGATACGATTGCAGAAGCGAGCGTGAAGGCAATTGCCATTGAGGGCAAACAGAAGAAGGGCAACGAAACGAAGGGAAATTCCAAATAATCGGGAGGCAAGTCTAGTGGCTCTCAACATAAGGAAGAGAAGAAGAAGGGTGATTCGGGGAAGGCAGGATTGACATGCAATCACTGCAAGCAGACAGGGCACATGGCTGATCGTTACTGGGAGAAGTACCCTCATCTAAAGCCGAAAGGGTTGAAGAAGAAGGAGGAGAAGAAAGCATACATGATAGCACAGGGTCTGAAGGAGGTTCCCGGGATGACAGAGCCTAACAACAGCCTTAACCTTATGGCGGGAAAAAAGGTCGTGAAAGAAGACGACGACCCGAGGGAGCAGCTCGTTGTTTTGAAGTTGCAGGTCAAGACTAGCTTGGTGGATGCCATTGTAGATACAGGGAGTCAGAAGAACTTGATATCCGAAGCATTAGTATAGAAGCTGAGATTGAAGACGGTGAAACATCCCAAGCCCTATCCATTAGGGTGGATTCAGAAAGAAGCGGGATTGAGTGTGGTGAACCAGTGTACGTTCAGATTTGTACTCCATGAGTCGTATATTGACGAGGTCACATGTGACGTAGTTCCGTTGGATGTTTGTCAAGTTATTTTGGGCAGTCCTTACTTGTGGGATAGACACGCGGTATATAATCGACGGGCCCAAAAGTATACGTTCACCAAAGATGGCGCGCAATTTATTTTTCGTTCGGCATCTCTTCCGCAGGAGACGAGTTTAGTGACAGTGACTCAGGCTAAGTGGTTAGTGAATACGGGCAGGAAGTTCGTTTTGTTATTCATTCGGCCTTATGAAGAGCAGCTGAGTAGGATGTGCTTGTCCACTTTGAGCAAGCTTCAAGAGGGAGATCTTGACAGCTTAAGGCCAAGTATGCGGACTTGTTTTCAGAAATCATAGGACTACCACCACGGCGAGGTGTAGAGTATGAGATTATGTTGACTGGCGAGAGTTCCTTGCCGAACATAGGCCTATACCGTACATCAGTACAGGAGTCTGAAGAGATCAAGAAACAGGTTCAGGAGCTCTTGGAGACGGGAGTGATAGTGCCGAGTTGTTCACCTTACGGGTCGCCGGTGTTATTGGTGCCCAAAAAGGATGGAGGCTGGCGCATGTGCATGAATTACCGGGCGCTCAACAAGATAACGATCAAGAATCGTTACCCACTACCACGGATTGATGATCTTATGGATTAGTTGGAGGGAGCGAGGTTCTTCACGAAGTTGGATCTGAAGTCTGGCTATCATCAGGTAAGGATTCGGGAGGAAGACACTTGGAAGACGGTGTTCAAGACCAAACAGTGCCTGTTCGAGTGGTTGGTGATGCCGTTTGGGTTATGCAATGCTCCGGCGACTTTTATGAGGCTCATGAATGATTTGTTACGACCTTTCATAGAGGATTTTGTGATTGTGTACCTTGATGATATTTTGGTGTATAGTAGGACCTGGGAGGAGCATCTTGTTCATGTAGAGAAAGTGTGTAGAGTGTTGCAGGACGGACAGCTGAAGCTCAACGGGAAGAAGTGTGAGTTTGGGAAGGACGAGTTGGTGTATCTCGGCTTCATCGTAGGGAAGGGCCAGAGGAGGATAGATCCGGGTAAGGTGGCGGTGATCACGAAGTGGCCGACGCCGAAGACAGTGACTGAGGTGAGAAGCTTCATGGGGGCTTGCCAGTATTTGCGCAAGTTCATTCGATATTTTTCGACTTATGCGGCACCGTTACATTGCCTCACAAAGGCTAAGGTTCAGTTCGAGTAAGGAGAGACTAAAGGGCGAAGGGAAGAAGTTGAAACCGATATGTTATGGTCTATTTTGGATTCTCGATCAGATTGGCGACAACGCTTTCAAGCTCGATTTACCACCTCACATAGGCATGTATTCGGTGATCAATGCCGAGTACTTGAAGTTGTTAGAGCCTCCATTACTGGATGATGAAGGTGATGACAAGGTGATCTTGCCGCATGTTGAAGACTTATGGTTTGATAGAGAGGAGCCACTGAAGGAAGATTGCATTTTGAAGCGAAAGACGACCATGATAAGATGGGGAATGAAGAAGTCGTTTCTCATTGGACGTCAAGGTCAAGTTCCTAGCAAGGCGAAATGGTTCAACAAAGAAGGAGGGACACGTGAGTTTCCTCAATTGAAGTTCTAACTTAAACAGGACTTCAAGTTCCTAAAGGGGGGACCCATGATACGGGTGTATCTTCTCTTTGGAACTTAGCGATCCTCATGGGAGCTTAAGGATAGATGATTCTCATGATAGCATGAGAATAGAGGTGTTAAACAGTACAAGGGAACGCAGGTTGGAGCGAGAAACGAGGCAGAGAATCGAAGAGCCAAAGTATCCAGATTTCAGCCTGTGAGTCAACTCATACATGTATATGAGTCGACTCATCAGGTTGAGTCGACTCATGCCTGTCATGAGTCGACTCACGAAACCAAGCTCAGTTTGCAGTTCATCTCTGACCAGTCGACTCATTAGTTATGAGTCGACTCATATGAGATCATGAGTCGACTCATCTCAGTCATGAGTCGACTCATCACTGGTCTTGAGTTCTGTCTAGTTTCGGACGAGTCGACTCATCTCAGTCATGAGTCGACTCATCGGAGTTTTCCAGATTCGTTAAGGACTCTATTTACGCGTTTTCTTATTTGGTTTGGGTTTGGTTATTTACCACTTTGACATCCTCGTTTGTACACATATATAAGGGATTGTTTTAGGGTTTAAAACAATCAGAGAGTTTAATCAAGAGAGATTAAAAATTATAATTGAGATTTGGAGAGCCTGTTCTTCAATTCTAGAGTGAGATTGTGAGAGACTGTAAATTACATACTCATAATCTAGAGAAGGTATTTTCCTTCGCCCGAAACCTGAGTTATTCTTGTGTTCTTATTGTTTTCTCTTCTACCTACCTTTGATAATTCACGATCAAAGGTGCTCGTACGGCAACTCGTATCAGAACGAGAGGTCCACAAATTGAGTTATCAAACCTATAAAAATTAGGATTGTCTCAAAACTCCCCACTTGGTCAAACCTTCCTACAGTTAGGGCTAAAATCAAAATCCTATCTCGATTCCTTCCATGAACGAGAGATCCACTTTCAAATCGAGCGATCAAACCTTCCTACAGTTAGGGTCGTCTCAAACCTCCCACCTGGTCAAATCTTTCTACAGTTAGGACCACAGCCAAAATCTCCTCTCGATTCCTTCCATGAACGAGAGGTCCACTTTCAAATCGAGCGATCAAACCTTCCTACAGTTAGGTTCGTCTCAAACCTCCCACTCGGTTAAACCTTCCTACAGTTAGGACCAAAACCACAATTCACTCTCGATAAATGAGAAACCCACCTTTAGTTTGATAATCAAACCTTCCGACAGTTAGGTTTATTCTAATCTTTTCGATTCTTGGAGTGGAGATCCCACTCTTATTTTCACTCTTCAGATTCTTGAGGTAGAGATCCCACTTTGAGTCTCCTTTTTAACTAGAGATAGAATATAAAATTCTTCCTCTTTGGTTTTGGGAGATAGAATATAAAATTCTTCCTCTCTCATTTCGGGTTCGTCTTTGCCCCAAGAGAAGACACCATCCTTCAACTCCATAATCCGTGTATTCCACGCACGGAGAATTTTATCCCGAATCCTAAGTAGGGATAAGTCAACACCTAACACGCGTTGCCAGTTTAGTTTTTTACCGATTAAAAAAGACACCAGAATACCAATCTGGGATATTTTATCCCGAAGCCTAAGTAGGGATGAGTCAGTGCTTAACCTGCGTTGTTGGGTGGTTCGCTCCCGTGAAAATGACCGAGTCCACGTATTCAACATCATAGCAACAAAAATTCATGCCTTTTATGCATGGAGAATTTTATCCCGAAGCCTAAGTAAGGATAAGTCAGCGCCTAACACGCGTTGCCGATTTAGTCTTTTACCGATTGAAGAAGATACTAGAATACCAATCTGGGACATTTTATCCCAAAACCTAAGTAGGGATGAGTCAGCGCTTAACCCGCGTTACTGGGTGGTTTGTTCCCGTGAAAATGACCGAGTCTACGTATTCAGCCTCGTAGCAATAAAAATCCGTGCCCTTTATGCATGGGGAATTTTATCCTGAAACTTAAGTAGGGATAAGTCAGCACCTAACACTCGTTGCTGATTTAGTCTTTCACCGATTAAAGAAGACACCAGAGTCTAAGGAATTTTATCCTAAAAACTAAGTAGGGATAAGTCAGCGCCTAACACGCGTTGTCGTGTAGTCTATTCCCATGAGAATGACAAAGTTTATGTATTTAATATCGTAGCACTAAGAGAGTTAACTCTCTTAGCATAACGTCACATGCAGAACAGACTTAAACAATCTGCATGCAATCCTGATTCAAACGGTAATCGGTAAAGGCACATCAAATCCGTTAAAGGGTGAGGATTTACCAAAAATCCTAAGTCTACGTCTGATACATGTTGCTGTTTAGTCTTTTCACAGGAGAAAGATAAAGTTTACATATTCAATATCGTAGCACTAAAAGAATTAACTCTTTTAGCACAACGTTACATGCGGAACGGACTTAAACAATTCGCATGCTAGCCCGACTCAAACGGTAGTCGGTAAATGCTCATCAAACCCGTTGATGACTGGGTGTTTGCCAAAAATCCTATAAATGTGAGAGTCATTGACGCATCAGCCTCTCATTAGTTGGTCTCGTGACTTGAGCATCCAACAACTTCAGGATAAGATCCATACATGCAGATGAATCGGCTTTAATAGTTAGTCCTGCAGCCCAACATTTGGAACCGCCACGCTCCAATGCCTTAAGAGCTTAAACTGTGTAGACTCCAGTAAACGTACGAGTATAAACTATGTTAACACCAATCAACACGTTGTAGCAAAGGTCAACGCCAGACAACGCGTTACAGTAAAGGTCGATGCCGGTCAACGCATCGATAACTTCGCCAAAATAAGGCTAAAGAAAATTTTTAGATTAAAGAATGATTCTAGGGAGTTCAATTGCAATTCAGACATGAATCCCCGACCAAGACAGACAGTTTAATGTCAGCTCAATGACAAGTGTTAAGTTCAAATGCTTATACATCAACTTCGGTTCAAGATTTCGACAACGGTCAGACGATAAACGTAGTGCCAGAAGAACTTCATCTATTCGAAAAAATATTGAATAGAATGAAGGCTAAAGAGGTCAAGAATTGAAACAATTCATAGGTCCTTCTACACGATCTCCTCAACAAATACTACAGAGATTAACAACAAGGCATGTCTTATCCAAAGCATTCCAGACTTCTCTATAAAAGAATGAGTTTGAAATACTTTGAAAGAGATATCTGTAGGTATCTAAAAATACCTATAGGTGTCCGCACACAGCTCGAGGTGAAGAGAAGACAATGAACGTCATCATTCGAGTCAAGAAGGATTATCCGATTGGCCGCTGCGCACATCAATTAGCTCGCGCACGTTAGTCAACGTGCGCACCTCAGTCAACGCGCGCTTGTCAATCAGCTCGTGCACATCAATCAGCTCGTGGGCGTCGGTCAACTCAAAGTGACCGAACATACTTGTCAGGTAGCTCCAAGTGCATGACGGGCTTGTCAGTCAGCTCTAAGTGCCCGCCGCCCTTGTCAGGCAGCTCCAAGTACCTGCCACGTTTGTTGGTCAGATCCAAAGTGCCCGACGCGCTTGTCGGTCAGATCCAAAGTGCCCGACGCGCATGTCGGTCAGTTCCAAGTGCCGTAAAGAAGCTAATGAGCGCATGAAGCGAGTTAGCAAATCGTACTAGTCAACAAGATAATCAAATATGCAAAACGACAGAAAATACAAGTTCCGGAAAGTCAGGAAAACAACGAGAAATTCAGCAAAAGGGCAAACCCCCGCGCCAGTGCTGGTCGGACCGCGCTGACCCGCAAGGGGCGCGGGTCGGACCGCACCAATCCGCGCCCGCGCGGGTCGGACCGTGCCGACCCACACCCGTTGCGGGTCAGCAGCTCCCGTCGCGTAGATCCGATCCCCAAACGTGTTTTTGATGGTTTTGAGCGGTTTTCTCACGATTTATCTGTTACAAGGGTTCCTAACTGACTTGATATCATCCACAAACATGTCTAGGTCGTTATTAACTGAAGATATGACCAAATCCATCATTCTTATCCGAAAACCCCCCAACCAAAGCCTATAAATACAGGCCTATGGGTTCATTTCACGAGGAGGAGATCAAGAGGGCAAAACGGCAGCATTTCACGAGGAGGAGATCAAGAGGGCAAAACGCTGCCGAATTGGAGAGTGGAGCCACGAATTTACAGTGAGGGTTAGCAGAACTTAGCGAGTTCCTGTGCATAAAGAGTGGAGTTCGAGAGATCTGAGACCCGTACCCTATTCCTCCGGATTTAAGCTTAGTCTTAATCTCGAGAAGAGCCGTAATCTCTCTTGGTCGAGATTATCGCTATAGCGAATACTTCCTTCGTGAAGTAGGAGCTTTGATTCCATAATCTGTAAACTGGATCTGATCCGTGACGGTCCACAGATATCAACATCCCCGGCACAGGCAAAGATTCCACGCAAGCAGCGAGTGATAAACATCTGTTGCGCTGTTTGACAAGAGTTGTACTTTTGTATTTTTATTGTATAAGGAGATCTTATAAAAAGATCAACATTTTCTTGTTTATTTGAGTTTATTGTAACGACCAAAGTTATAATAGATTCAATGGTAATGAAATCATTAACTTTTGACCCAAACACGAAGCACTTTGACGTTCGTTGTCACTTCGTTCGGGATGTTCTTGAAGATGGCGATGTGGAGATTGTGAAAGTCCACACGAAGGATAATCTGACGAATATGCTCATTAAGGTGGTTCCGAGCAACAAGTTTGATCTTTGTCGAAACTTGTTGCACATTCGTGATTGTTAAGGCCGTTGACGGCCATTTGGATGAACTACAGGCGGCTTGATCCCTTGGGAGAGAGGGTACGTAGACAACCATATTGGTACAGCTGAGTTTGGAGAGACGACGCATTGGTGCTCATGTTGGTGTCGACTCAGTGTTGGGAACACTTCGCCGAGGTGGAGAATTGTGAAAACGGCGAAGGAATTGAGAAAAACATGAAGAATAAGCAAAACAGACTCCACCACACCCTAGTGTGGTATATGTCACACCGGTGGGAGAATATGCCCTGTTTGTCATGGGTGTGGTGTCTGCCACACCCTGGTGTGCAGAATCTGTCCTGTTTACCATGGGTGTGGTGTGTGCCATTCCAGGGTGTGGCAGACTCGTTTTTAGAATCCTAATTTATTTGGGATTGTGTTTTGTTATAAATAGAACCACGTTTTATAGGGTTTCTTGAGGAGAGAATTAGCGTTGTTTTGAGCACTTTGAGAGAGATATTGTGAGGGAGTTGAGACCTTTGGTTAGGGTTATATTTGAGTGATTTTGTGAGTTTGTAACCCGTTGTATTTCTCCTCCCTATAGTGAAATCTCCTCATCCTCTCCTCGTGGACGTAGGCAATTGCCGAACTACGTAAATTCCTATGTTTGTGTGTGATTTTAGTCGTTATTTTATGAATTGCACTCGTGTTTGGTTTTTGTTTTCTTCTCTCATCGCTCACCGACTCGTTTGGTTGTCGAGCACGCTTCCGCACGGCTCGCAACAAGTGGTATCAGAGCACAATAGAAGAATGTAGGTTACAACCTTTTAAAGTAAACTTTTATGTTTCTAGCACGCCGATTTTGAGTTTAAAACATGTTAATGCAACAGGTGGGTGAACATAATTGAAGAGCATAACAGGAACTTCAATGTAAAAAAAATTAGATGTGAGGGAATATTCCCCTCGGATCTAACATAAGCTAACTAAAAGGGACAAAATCTCAAGTACCCTTATGATCTAAGCAGCCTAATCATTAATTTCAATCATTTGAGAAACTAATATTAACTTATGGGAGACGTGACTAAATACCCATCTTAAAGTTAGTGATTGCAATTGATTATGGTCTCTTGTACAAATATATTGTTCTGTTTTCATTAACACTAAACTGTCTACATGTTGTCAGTATTAACTTCAAATTGATGCCAAACACCCTTCCTCTCTGGTGTGATTTTCTTTTATTTGACCAACAATTAAGGAGTGTTGACTACATGATCCTCATGAACCCAAATATGTCAATTAATAAATAGATAGATACTTGTAACTTAGAAAAGAACATAAACAGGAGATTCTTAGGCTTATTCTATTGGAAAATGCCAGAGGCACACCCCTAACCACACCCCTAACCACACTCTTCTCTCGCTACAGTGCACTATGGCCCATATGAGAATTTTTTTAAAATTCTCATGTGGGTCTCAGTGTACTGTAGCGAGAGAAGAGTGTGGTTAGGGATGTGACTGTAGCACCTCCCATTCCATTCAACCCGTGTGCGTACATATGAATATTATATGCTTACTTAATTGTGAAGAATCGGTGTCCACTTGGTTAGTAATAAATACGGAAAGCATGATGGAAGTCGCAGTCGTTATTGTGTATGTAGGATTCTGTCTTCTCCCATAGAAAGCCACTTTCAACCAACTCCCATTTTGTGGACTTCCCTCCTTTGATTTTCCTCCCAGTGGATTTTCAATTCTCAATAGCCCCCTTCGAAGTTTTAAATAAATGCATGTCCCCCCTCATTGACATGTTTTGATAAAGACAGTGAGAAGGCATGAAGAAAACTTAACAGCTAAGGCTACATGTATTGTCCTTAGCTTCATGGCATTTAATATCCTATGGTTTCCTATATTTTGCACTTGTATATATGTCTTTTAAAAATTTATACTTTAATACCCATAATTATGCAAACATGCTCGAAATTTTTTATGTGACACTCTAATGTTAAGCCTATCAAAATCCTATCTAAAATAGAATTAATGTACATTCAAATTAGAATTACGGTAGTTGTAACTATAAACCTAATAAAAAATAAGTTAAGAAGATTAAAAGTTAGCATATATGTGCCACATGAGAATTTCTAGTGAAAATTCTTGCATTTGCATAAATAAGGTATTTAACTGAAAATTTTATAAACTTCAAAGTATATAAGTGCCAGCAAAGACAAGTGAGGGCGTATAAGCGTAAAGTAGAGAAACCGTAGGATATTTAAGTACAATTAAGTCTTTTGTACTTAAAACTTAATTAGATAGTAGCTTTCGTCTGA
>BQKN01056693.1:0-20381 GCA_022839385.1 Asparagus kiusianus
ACACTCATTCATTCTCTCTTATCAATGAAGTCTCCTTTTTATCCTTCAATCTATCCATTTTACACCCTATTTTATTTAATTATGTACAGCTGCCAAAAGTAAAATAAAAACTAGTTAAGAATAGGAAAATTTTGACTACTGGCTAAGATCCGAAGTAAACCCCATTCAAGACCGCCGCTCACAAGAGTTCGTGGGTAAAAGGAAGTTCCTGAAATAAGGCTAACATACTAGTGAGCAGTTGTGTTTCGAAAAATAAGCTAAGTGGTCATCAAGGGATCAGAGACAATTACTTATTGGATGACATTAAATTAGAACGAGCTCCCACAACCAAAATCAAAACATTATATATATTACTGTATTTAGCTTGTTGCCTTTACTTTTTGCTGCTGTTTAGTTCCTTGCGTTTCGCTTCTTTAAGTTGTAATTTAGACCAGTAAGCTAATTTCTTTACTTTAATTCAGTTTACCTTCACATAATTTTCATGCAATTTACTGCTTTTCAATCAATCAAGCTCCAAAGGTTAACCCTGTCAGATAAGAGTAGTTTAATCTTTACTTTCTTTGAGTTTCTATTCACAGCAATTTCATTTAAGTTGATTTTACAGCAATAGGGATAGATTTATAGCATACTAGTACTGATAATTTAGGGGTGTCCATTCGGCCCGGCCCGGGAAACCGGGCCCAAACCGGGCAAAACCGAAGCCCGGACCCCGGACCGGGTGACCCGGATCCGGGACAGCCCGGTTTTTTAAATTTTTTTAAAAATTTTAAAAAAATAATAAATCATAAAATGTACATAAAAATACAAAAAATGACATAATTTTTTTAATAACCTGAAATGACATAAATTACAAGTACAAAAAATTATAAAAAAAAAGATGATAAAAATAATTTTTTATTAATAATCAGTAAATCATTTACAAGTATAAATTTATTTTAAAATTCGTCGCATCATAATAGATGAGTAAATCCCAACTAGATTGGCACCTACTCACCCATATCACTATCATTTGTAATTTTTTTTCAAAATAATTCATTACAAATTTAAATTTAAGAAATAAAAATTATAATTTGATGAATATTATCTAATCTTTATATCTATCTGCTAGTCCTAACTCTTCAAATTTATCTTCAATTATAGCAATCTGATTGATGCCTTGTGTTCGCTTCTCGTACCTCCACCAATCTTGTAAGCACATCACCGCTTGTACAGTATATGGATCTAAGCATGTCATGTGATCGTTGATCAAACGTCCTGCTATGCTAAAGGCGGATTCCGAAGCTACCGTCGAAACCTGCACTGATAGTAAGTCACGAACCATGGTGAAAAGTATAGGATATAAAACTGATCCATATACTCTCCACCATTGCAAAATATCTAAAGTATTTCATTGACATTTAACTAAGGAAGCAGAAAAATATTCATCTAATTCAGAAATATCTAATCCTGAACCAATTCCAGATCCACCAGTTAGTTCAACTATCATTGCATACCTATCAAAACTTACACTTTTACCTCGACATGTGCTCGAAGCCGAAGGCGCTGAAGCTGTAGACTGTTGTGCAGCTACACCATGTCTAGCTGCATACTAATCATATAATGTTTAAAAATAATGTCTAATAGATAAATGATGAGAAGTAGCAGTAAGGGTGAAACCATCATCTAAGTCTATAATCTGTCCACTATACAATGAATGTAACAAACTTAGAAGACCAATATCCTTCAAACATGGATCAATAAGAACCCTCAAACCAAAAATATGAGGAATAGACCTAAAATACTTACTAAATTTACTCTCCATTTGTAAAATTATATTTCCAAAAATATCATACATACGATATTTGGCAATTTTTTTTGAATAGTTAAAATTTGTAAAGCAGCTAAAGTAATAGTTGGATAATAACAACCAGATAATAACATAGTAGCATCATAAAAAACTTGTAACATCTCATTTAATTTACATATAGTTGTCCATTCATCTTCACTTATTCCATAAGTGCTACCAGAGCTAGAACTAGAAGCATAAAAATTTATAAAATCATTTATAATTTCTTTATATTCTATTGCTATACTTAACATTGCATATGTGAAATTCCACCTATGGTCAACATCTTTTGGAATTAGTCTAGGCTTCTTTTACAACATTATTTCCATCTTTTAATTCTTATTTCAGAAGCATTATGCATATTAGCAACTGTTCTAACCATTTCTATCATGGGTTTAAATTCAAAAAATGCACTTTGAACAATTAAATTTAAAATATGACAGATACATCTAACATGAAAAAGGTCACCATGACATGGCAATGACAGAGTTATTTTAATAAAATCAATAGCTACAATGTTATTACTTGTATTATCTAGTGAAAGAGAAAATATTCTTTGATCAATTTCTAGTTTCATAAGTTCTTCAATTATTAAATTTACAATATTAATACCAGTGTGTGACACTTCAATTGTAATAAAAGAAATAATTCTTTTAAACATTTGCTAATTTTTATCAATCTAGTGTGCTGTGATACATAAATAACCAGTTTACACTCTAGATGTCCAAATATCAGAAGTTAAAAAAATTTACAGTTTAAAATTTTAAAATAAAAAATTATTTTTCCTTGTTCCTCCTGATAATATTTTAAAATATCACGCTGACAGGTTTGATGAGAAAATTTTGTAAATGCGGGATAAAAACTATCTCTAAACAAATCTTTAAATTCATCATCTTCTACTAATTTAAAAGGTAGGTTTTAAGAACAATAAACCTGATTACGCATTTCCTAGCTTAGGCAGCGTCATAATTCCAACTACCGATTGTACCAGAAGAGGAGGATTGGGAAATCATAGATTGTCGGATATCACCTTGAAGATTCTGGCCTTTGTTGTATTTTTCTATATGGCATTGGAGATGGTTGGTGCCGTTCTTATGATGAGCTTGGAAAACCTAGCCGCACAACGCACATTTTGCCTTCTGGGAGATGATCCTACCGTATTCATCCTTGGTGACGTCTATCTTCTCAAAAAAATTCCACACATCGGATCTCGGCCTTTTAGGAGCTCTTGGTGCAATAGATTCATCGCCACCAGATTCAGGATTAACATCGGTAGTAGGAGGAGTTGTTGTAGGAGGACTCATCTCTGGATCGGTAGGAGATAGGTTTTGCTCTTCATAATCAGATCCAGAAGCCATTTGATGGAAGTATTAGAAAATATAAGAGATTATAATATAGTATAAGAGAGTATAAGATTGTATAAGAGAGAAGTAGATGGGTTCTGTTGTGAGGAAATAAAGTGAAACCCCCCTCTATTTATAGAGGCAGTTCCCTAGGCAAATGACCAAAAAACCCTCATATTCTAGCCGTTTTTTGACCGTTTTAAGGGGCAAATCGGTCAAACAGCCAAATATGACCGTTTGGCTCGCCTAGCCCGACCAAAACGGTCAATTTTTTGACCATTTTGGCTGGCCCGGCTCAGGCAACCCAAACCGGCCCGACATAAACGGTCAGAAATGACCGGGCCGGGCTGGCCCGATCTGGCCAAATTCCGCCAACGGTCACAAATTGAGACCGTTGGCGCCGGGCCAGGCCAGCCCGGCCCGGCCCGATTTTTTCGACAACGGTCACCCTAGGGTGACCGTTGTTGCCCGGGCCGGGCCCGGGCCGGGCCCGGGCCGCCTAGCCAGGCGTCGGACTGGAGCCGGTACTGTTCCGAGCCGGGCCCGGATCCGGACCAGGCGAGTTTGCACCGACCCGAGCCCGGACCCCTGTTTGGCCTGGGTTTCCAGGCTGACCCCGGGCCCGAGCCGGGTTCCGGCCCAGGCCGCAGGCTTTTTGGACACCCTAACTGATATTAATTAGAGTCAGTTTAACAGTAAAGTCACTATGCCCTTATAAAAAATCACATCAGATCATCGATCTTTCTATCTTATCTGATGCGTTCTTTAACAAAAAACATAGCTCTTGGTCGTATCATCGTCTTTCCAATCAGGAGGGACTTCCTCTCGTTGGAATGTATCCTCTACGACCTGAACCACTGAACCTTAAATGTCACACGGCCGATTTTAGAGCAAGCATCATCAATTCAAATTCAAACCCAAATCAAAACAAGGGAATGATCATCTTGAGGTTTTTCTAGTAGCTTTGACACTCGTAGAACTTAAAGGTGGGTTTAATAGCAATAGAATTAACTTTTTTGACAGTAGCTCCCCGGGGGTGGGGGAGTGTAATTTCAGGAGAGGGAGTTGCCGATGACTAGTGAAACAATTTTCTTGATGGGTTGGATATTTGAATGAAGGTTGTTAATTTTGAGTTAGGTTTTGGCTTTAAGTTGGAGAAGATTGAAGGAGAATGAGAGGGCTCCGCTGATGAGAAAGAAAGAGAGGGTGAAAGATTATCTTACTTGGTAAATGAAGTTTAAAAAATTTTTGAATTGCAGGAGGCTGAAGGAAAAGAAGGGTGTATATTCAATCACTTTGAGATGTCATGAGCGAAAGAAATTTTCCCGACAAAAGAAAAAGTTTAAAAGTTGGAATTCTCACCTCTAGCGAGGTGAAGCGTCTTATTGGTAAAAGATATCAAAATAAAATACCTTAATGATGTCCGGGGTTTTGAAAATACTTTATTGATAATAGGACTTACTTAAAACACCAATCTTATAATTTAGCTGATTTACAAATCTTTAAATAAAATGGACTTCACGGTACAATATCTTTTGAAATTATATCATACTTTTAGAAGTTAACTTATTTTAATTAATAACTTCAAATAGAATTCAGATATGTAGTAATGCTTCATGAAAAGTTAATTACAAACAGTAAATAACAAATAATCATGTGTTGAATTCTTGTTAATACGAGCAAGGTCAAGGATGATGTTTCATAAAGAAACAATGATATAATTACACTTAATCTGTAGAAACGATGATAACATTGGAGAAGAACAAGATTTTTGGAGCAGGAAGAGCTTTGGGTGCTTGCCGGTCGACCGCGAGCTTTGGGGCGGTCGACCGGAAATGTGCATAGCCTCAGGGAGTTTTCTAGACTTGGTGACGATCGACCGCGACGATTTTGGCGGTCGATCACAAAACCCTATAATCGATATTGGGTTTCTATCTTTCTGGTCGGTTGACCACAATGATTTCTACGGTCGACCGCCAGTCAGGTCAGGCCCATATTTGGTTTTCCTGTTTTGTTTGAGATTAGTATTTGGTATAAATACGAACACGTTTTAGGATTTCTATGGAGCAGTAGAAAGGGTTATTTTGAGCACAGAAAAAGAGTTTTTTCTGAGCTATTGGTTTAGGATTTTGTTTGAGAGGTTAGAGAGATTTTGAGTGATTTTGTAATCTCTATTTGTACTCTCTTCTCTACTAGTGAAAACATATCCCCTTCTTGCCCCGTGATCGTATGCAACTTGCCAAACCACGTAAAATTCGTTCGTTTGTGTTTGTGGCATTATTTTGATCTTGTGTGTCCTCCTCTCGGCGTTTGCGTGGATTTCCTCAAACCCCAACAAGTGGTATCAAAGCACCAGGCTACGCTTAGGATTAGGTGGAGGAGTAGATCGCTTTGGAAGCTCGTCGAGGGCTTCGGTTGGAGGTAAATGTGAGATTTTTATTATTGTGGATCTTGTCTTCTGTCATGTGGGAGTGAGATCTTTTGGAGGCTCTTGTTAGGGTTTTAGTTGGAGGTAAAAATCTACCTTTCTCACAGTTTGGATCTATCTTTTAGTTTGTTCCATATTGGTTTATTGGTGTTTGAGGACGATGGCTGAGAAAGGAGGTGTTGAGAGTGGTTCTTCTGGCATGAAGACCGTTTAAAGTTTGAATATCCACTCTATGAAGATAGATGTGAAAAAGTTTAATAGCACGAACAGCTTTGGATTATGGAGATGTGAAGTTTTGGATGTGCTGAACGCTCCAAATTTGGAAGATACTTTAGAGTTGGTTGGAAACCGGACGATATTGAAGAAAAGGTTTGGAAGAAGATGAATAAAACGATGTGTGGTGTGATTAGGTATTGTTTAACTCAAGATCTAAAGTATGATGTGATCAATGAGACTTTAGCAAAGAAGATTTGGGATATTCTTAAGAGAAAGTATTTGACAAAGAGTGTGGAGAATCATTTGCATTTGAAGAGGAGACTTTACCGCTTCTAGTTGAAGAAGGGAATCTCGATTAGTGATCACATGAACAACTACACGAAACTTCTTACAAATTTGGCGAATGCGGATGTTATGATCGAGGATGAGGACAAGGCATTATTGTTGTTAAGCTCCTTACCAGATGAGGAATATGAGACCTTTGTTCTTACCCTAATTAATGGAAATGCATCTCTTTCGTATAGTGAAGTCACCGCTGCTCTTGTGAATTATCAGCTTAGGAAGAAAGATAAGAAGACTTTAATTGATACAGTAGTGGGGGCATTGGTCACAAGAGGGAAGAGTCCAAACCGAAGTAGGAGGTCGCAGTCTAGAGGAGCACATCCTTCAGTTGGTAGAAATCAATGTGTCTTTTGTAAAGAAGATGAACGTTGGAAGTCTGAATACCCAAAGTTGAAAGATCGAGCCGGGAAGAATAAGGGGAAAGCTATACAAGCTTCAGAGGTGAATGTTGCCAATGCTAGTGGTGATAATTCAGACTCGGATTCTTCAAGCTACTCGTGTCCTGCACTACCTCAGTTTGTGTTACCGACTCTACGGAGTGGATGTTGGATTCGGATGCTTCATACCATATTTTTCCTAGGAGGGATTGGTTCTATAGCTTCAAGGAGTTAGAAGGAGGAGATGTCGTGCTCATGGGTAATGATCATGAATGCCTTATTGGTGGTATTAAAACAGTTCGGATCAGAATGTGTGACAGGATGATTCGGGAGTTGGAGGAAGTGAGGTTCGTTCCACAGTTGTCGAAGAACATCATTTCACTTGGAGTTTTAGAGGCAGCAGACTATAGGGTGATATTAGAGGATGCATTTCTGAAGGTCACAACAGGGTCCATGATTGTGATGAAGGACGTCAGGAAGAACAATTTGTATTATTTGACTGGGAGCACGATGATAGGCGGAGAGCTAACGACTTCTTTTGATTGAGCTAGACTGTGGCATTTAAGGCTAGGATATTTGAGTGTTGATATCGTGCATGGATTGGTGAGAGGTGCCTTGACCTATAGATTGAAGTCCTATGAACATGTTGGTATGAGCAAGAAGACTGAGGTGGAGTTTGACACTTCTATTCATCGAGCGAAGGGTCTTCTAGATGATGTTCATGTAGGCATTTGGGAGCCTTTCAAGGAGACATCATTGTGAGGTAATAGGTATTTGGTTTCCTATATTGGAGACTATTGTAGGTATTTGTGGGTTACAACCAAGTCCTATTGGAGTGAAGTCCTAGTAGTCAACAACATGTGGAAGAAGTGTATATGCAGAAAGGGGAAAATACTTCGTTCTAAGTTTGGTGGAAAGTTCAAGAGGGATCTGTTTATGCATTTGTGCCTAGCTCAAGGCAGTTTGAGACACTTTATTAAAAAAAGAAATATTGGGGCAATAAGATGAGGTGACAAATTTGATGAGTCATTCCTTCCTAGAGGAGGATCGGTGTTTGATATCAAGCAGTGGATTGCAGATGAGTCTTGGTGATGAGGTTTTGACATATTTGAGCCATCTTATTTATAGGTTGTCGTCTGCTGCGATTGGAGTATTTGGATCTGGTGGATCTACTTTAGATTTTGGGTTGCTTCAGATATTTGGATGCCTAGCATATTATCACGTTAAGGATGTGAAATTTAATCCGAGTGCACATTTGGGATTCAGAGGTGTGTTTGTTTATCAGATCAGTTGTGGGACTCTGATATTATTCTGGACAGATATGTCACTTTTGTCTCTCAGTAGGTGGAGAGTGTTAGACAAATCATTAGGATATCACAGCGGGTGGAGAGTGATGCTACTCCACGTTGGGTGAAGATTACTCAATGTTCTCCAGATCATTCTGTATCGTTTGGGATTCCAATTGAGGTGACACAGATTGAGGATCATATTGATGTGGATGCAGATGATGAGTTTGTTGATTCGAGTATAGCTGGTGGACACAGTTCGGGTTTGGCTATGGCCGATGGTTCATCTCAGGTGTATGTGTTTGGTTCTTTTCACTTTGAGGCTATCAGGAGGGTTATCAACTGCAAATTTGTTAGTGATGATCGTGAAGGATTGAGAATCCTTCTAGTTGACTGAGAGCCTTTGGAGACTATTTGGTGAACTATGTGAGGCTTGATTCCTTAGGTAAGAGGATACGTAAGCAGTTAGTTAAGATGCAGGCGGTTTGGTGAGTTGATACCGACATTTAGAATTTGTCCATATTCTCGTTTGGGTTCTCGACTTATTGTAGTCTGTTGTCATGGATTGTTTCCACTTCGTACTAGACGCAACAAGTAAGATGTTTAGTTGTATTAGTATCAGTTCAGTTTTGGAAAAACTACGCCGAGATGGAGAATTGTTGAAACGGCGATAACATTGGAGAAGAATAAGATTTTTGAAGCAGGCAGAGCTTTGAGTGCTTACCGGTTGACCGCGAGCTTTGGGGCGGTTGACTGAAAATATGCACTACGTCAGGGAGTTTTCTGGACTTGGTGATGGTCGACCGTGATAATTTTGATGGTCGATCGCCAGTCGGGTCAGGCCAGATTTGGTTTTCCTGTTTTGTTTAGGATTAGTATTTGGTATAAATACAAACACGTTTTAGGGTTTCTGTAGAGCAGTAGAAAGAGTTGTTTTGAGCACAGAAAATAGAGTTTTTTTTCTGAGCTATTGGTTTAGGGTTTTGTTTGAGAGATTAGAGAGATTTGTTTGAGAGATTTTGAGAGATTTTGTAATCTTTATTTGTACTCTCTCCTCTATTAGTGAAAACCTATCCTCTTCTTGCCCCATGGGCCGTGGACGTAGGCAACTTGCCGAACCATGTAAAATTTGTTTGTTTGTGTTTGTGTCCTTATTTTGATCTTGTGTGTCCTTCTCTCCGCGTTTACGTTGGTTTCCTCAGACCCCAACAAAATCTTCTCTAAATTAATGAAGGGCTTGACTTAAAATCAAAATCTAAAATCTGAAAGTGACTAGACCTTTTTTTTGGGTCGGGTTTTTTTGGGTGCGGGGTGGGGGTGGGGTGGGTGCCGCACAAATCCGCCCCGGCCTTGCCCCTAAGTGCTATCACCTTGTTGGTAAATTACTTCTTTCTTTCTACCCTATTGAAGCCTAATCTGAGCAATTAAATTAGGTTGACCTAAATCTTGTCTCAGCTCAACAGTAGATGAGATAAATTTACATATTGCTTCTATTATATTTCAAAGAATCATAAGTTGTAAAGTTACACTATGCAGTTGTCATGAGGATAAAAACCTTCTATTAAGGAAGAAGATGAGGAAAAGGAAAAAATTAAGCTTCCACGAATAGGAAAGGAACTCCTACGGTGTATATAGATAATGACTAGTCTCTACCACTAGTAGAAAATCGTGTATCCTAGACGGAATATTCTAGACGAAAAATTTTCCGTCTAGTTTGTAGTAAACTAGATGAAAAATTTCTGTCTAGAATATTCCATTTAGGATAAAACATTCTAGACGGAAATTTCCATCTAGGATACTATGGCCCATATAAAAAAAATAAAAACATCAAAATTTCCCCCCAAAAACAAGATCCCCCCCCCCCCCCCCAAAAAAAAAAAATTCCACCCAAAATTAAAACAAGGAACCCTACCCCCGTAATTCTTTTTCTAACTCCTTCGTTCGATCTCTCTTTCTCTCACATAAATGGAGCTCCTTCGATCTCATCTCTCTAGGGTTCGAATATCCAAACCCACAAACCGAATCTACAAGCACGAGTGCTACATCTCCTTCGACACTCCGGTACCTTTCCAACTCGTCCTCGATTTTCAAGCCGAAACCCTAACCCTAACCCTAGTTTACATCTGTTTGCAGAGATCGGAAGGGGGTCTGTTCGTCGATATGAGCTCCTTCCTTGCTTTTGGCAAGGATTATGTCGCTTTGAATTACGAGAAGGCTGGCGATCCTGTGTATCTTCACATTCAGCAGACGAAGAAGCCGATTCCTGAGGTCCGGCCTCTCAAGAAACTGACGCTGCTCGCCATCGGTATTCGTCGAATCTATTCTTTTGGTTCCTTGATTCAAATTTTTATTGATAATTGTGTCCATAGCGATGAAACTGAACCCTAGTTTAGGGGAATTTATTGCCAGTTGTTTGTCGGTGACGTCTTGGTATCGGTATCATCATTTCTTGAATCTAGAAGGGGGGAAAAGAATACAATTTTCAAAGTGTAGTATAGATGAAATGAGAATGCTAAAGATGAGATAGTATTAGCACTTATGCATGAAGAATGTTGACTATTCATGCTTAGGAATTTTTTTAAGAACAACTAATCATGCTTAAGAATGTCGGACAACTTAAACAATATTTCAAAGGGTAACATAGAAGATATGAAAATACTAAACATGGGATAAAATTCCAATGTTTATGCATGAAGTTTGGAGCTGATTAAGGTTGAAATGACAAGAACTCATCGGCATGTGTAATAAAGACCAACAATTGGTATATAGAACGATCAATGAAGTCTGGGCATAAGCCTAAATGAACATGGATTGAGGTCATTAAAAAAGGACTTGTAGTTGTTAATGTTGTAATGCTCAGGACAAGGTCTTTCAAGTGGTTTGCTCTTTCTGATCCTACTTTCACATGAGCATGCTTGTTTCTACCATTGCTCTTTCTTGCTATATGCTTATTTCAATTGAGGGTAGTATGACACTCTCCTTGCATTTAGCATCCTTACCAAACTTAGTCGAAGCTTACGTTGTACCTCAAGTCAGTGTTTGGTTTTATAGGTGGCTGCACCACATCGATAATCAAGTGGAAGGGAGCAAATGGATGTAAACATTCGTAGGTATGCTTGCATTTGTCGCCAGTTGGATAGATATGGATATTTGATATCAATATTCCATTGGATATACAGAGAATTTGAAAAAGGAATTTGGGCAGAGATGACAGGTGCATCTCTGACCATGGAAAGGAGGTATAGACCCCGTAAATCCTTTTTATGCTTTTGTTTTCATTTTCACAAATTAATTTTCAAAAGTTTTAGTGATTATATTTTTCCTTTCCTGTTTTTATCTATTGTAGGCTACATTTCCATTTCTGGATGAGGATGTAATTAAATCTCTGCTGGAACTTCCCTTGTGGGAGATTGCTGAACTCGACGAACCTACTGGAAGAGGTGATAAAAAAATTTTGAGGGAGAAAAGTGTACCAAAATATGACCTATCTTAGATTTCAAACAAAATCTTTTGGATATTTGGTTAAATTTCTATAAATCGTGTGACATATTGCAAGATTGCTTGACATTGAAGGAGCATCTCTTCTACCCAAAAGAGCCATTCAGGTGCGAAGTTTACTCTCACCGTATATCAAAAATACACATTGCATTTATTGTAAATTTTTATATTTCAAAATTAATCCTAAATTTTGTGAAGATTTAACGAACTTGCTATTTCTGACATACAGTTCGGTTCAAGAATTGCTAGAGAATCGAACCGAAAGACTTTTGGAAGCAATCATGCAACAAACCAAGCATCAGCTGGGAGTGTTGAAATTTAGGAGAAATAGACAATCTCACAACAAAGTTTTGATTGGTCTCAGATGGACATATAATCCAAGAAAACTGGTGTGAATGAGTAACATGTTTGTAAAAGTCGCATTTTTCATTTGACATGTGGAACCATGTCTCAGATCCATATGCCGGTCAATCCAAATAACTTATCTGTATGAATGAGTAACATGTTTGTAAAAGTCGCATTTTTCATTTGAATATTAACATTTGCTAATTTATCATTCAATTTCTGTTTATATTCAAATTCTTCTTAATTATTTGTGCATGTGATATTATATGCCGTTTATAATTGGATATGAATATGATTTGATGTTGTGCTATAATGTGTGCATGTGATATTATATGCCATGTGAAGGGAGTTTTATTAAAAAAACACTGTAGCATAACATCCTAGATGGAAATTCCGTCTAGGATGCTCAAAATTCCGTCTAGGATGTAAATTTTTTTAAAAAATTTTTACATCCTAGACGGAATTTTCGTCTAGGATACCCATCCTAGATGGAAATTCCGTCTAGGATGTTTTGGATATCCTAGACAGAATTTTCCGTCTACGATATATATCCTAGACGGAATAAAATTCCGTCTAGAATGTGTATCCTAGACGAAAATTCCGTCTAGGATGTTCCGTCTAGGATTATCCTAGACGGTTTTGAATTCTGTCTAGAATAATCCTTCTAGGATGTATTCTAGACGAAATTTTCGTCTAGAATACTATATCCTAGACGGAAACATCCTAGACACGTATCCTAGACGGAATTCCGTCTAGAATACTCAACCTAGACGAAATTCTGACTATCCTAGAAAGAATTTTCCGTCTAGGATGCCTCATTTTTTACTTGTGATACACACATGAATATGGGTGTTTATGATGAAATCACAACAACGTGCAACTTGCATTACTTAAAATGGTTAATTGTCATAGACCCCCTACACTATAGCCCATTTTTAGATAGACCCCCTATAGCTATATTGATGCGGATAGATCCCTTAGTGAACTTTTATTTTGCACTTCTCAAAATAAAATGAATTCACACAAGAGGTCTATCCGCACTTGGGGAAATAGCACAAAAAATCTATCCGCACCAATAGAACTATAGGAGTCTGTTTGCGTCGAAAGTTAGTTTCTTCATTGCGGAACTCATTACAACTTCAATCGTTTACAATAAGTTTAAAAAGAAAAATTAGTCTTTTTATAGGACTTTCTTACACAATGAAAGTAAAAAGGTTACAACTCTCTTCAAACACGCATAGAGAACCCCGCTACTTACATGAGATCTTTGCTTGCGTCAAGAACGCGTTAGTTCGTGGACCATCACGTATTAGATCTAGTTGACAGAACAAAATTTTAATGCTCTTGTTTCACAAAGGAAATAATCGCAGAAGTGATAATCTCAACCAAGTGAGATTAAGACTCTTCTTGAGATCAAAACAAAGTTTGATCTCAAGGAATAATGAAACGGGCCCTAGATCCTTCAAATAGCTCCCTCTTTATGCTGGAGATCGCTAATATCTGCTAGTCCTCATCTAAAATTCGTGGTTCACTCTTGACAAGGACAACACCTCGCCTAAATTTCAGATCCCCTGCGTATATGATCCTAAACTTGTATTTATAGGCTTCAGTTGTAGTGTTTTAGGATAGAAATCGATGATTTGATCTTATCCTTAGTTTATAACCGCTTAACCACATTTAGGAATAGTATCAAAGTAATTAGGGAAGCTCTGGAATGAAAGAATCCTGAGAAAACTATCAAAAAACACATTTTGAGCACTTCTGGGCGCGAGCCACCCTACGGTGGCTCGGAACTGTGTGAGCCACTCTATGGTGGCTTGGCCTTGGCTGAGTCGTTTTGATGTGACTCGGCACCAGGGGCTTTTTTGTTTTGGTCTTGTTCCATCATTTTGCACATTTCGTCATTTTATTAACTCGTACGCTTTGTTGACTTGCTTCGTGCACTCGTTAGCTCTTTTACGACACCAGATAATCTCGTTTGACTCAGGTGATGGCGTTTATCATCTTTTTATTATTTTAAGCTATGTGCGGGAACCTATAGGTAATTTTTGACGCCTACAGATACCCCTCTCCAAAGTGTTTCAATCTCATTCTTTTATAGAGAAGCCTGAAATACTTTGGATATGATACGTCCAAACTTTAATTCGTTGACTTCTTCAGAATTTAGTCTATTCAGTATTTTGTCGAATAGCTAAAATTCTTCTGGTGTTGTGTTTATCGTCTGACTGTTGTTGAAATCTTAAACTGAGACTGGCATGTTGATATCTGAATTAGCTCGTGTCATTGAATCGATGTTGAACTGATCATCTTCATCGGGAGTTTATATCTGACTCGCTGTTGAGCTTTCTGGGATTATCCTTTTACCTAGAATTGATCAGAGCCTTATTTCGACGAAATTATCAATGCGTTGGTTGGTGCTGACCTTTATGACAACGGGTTGACCCGCGCTGACCTTCATTACAACACATGGACCGACATTTGACTTTTGTCGTAATGTGTTGATTGGTATTTGACCTTCGTCGTAACACATTAGCCGACATTTGACATTCGTCATAACATGTTGACCGTCATTTTGACCTTCGTTGTAACGCGTTGACCGACGTTTGACCTTCATTTTGCAGTATGTTGACTGGCGTTGACTTGCGCTGTAACGTGTTGGCCGACATAAACATAGTTTATACTCATACATTAACTGGAGTCTACACAGTTTAAGCTCTTAAGGTGTTGGAGCGAGGAGTACCAGTTTATACTCGTAAACTCCTGGGAGTTTGAGTCACGAGACCGACTGGTGAAGTTAGTGCGTCAGTGACTTTTGTACCTTATTACGATTACTCATCCTGTTTAGAATAAATAAACATAATACTTATAGGATTTTTGGCAAACCCTCAGCCATAAACGGGTTTGACGAGGCTTTACCGACTACCGTTTGAATCAGGCTAGCATGCGGATTATTTAAGTCCGTTCCGTAAATGACGTTATGCTAAAAGAATGAACTCTCTTAGACTTGATGTTAAAATATCGAATACATAGACTTCATCATTTGTCGTGGGCATAGACTACCCGGTAACACGTGTTAGGCGTAGACTTTAGGATTTTTGGCAAACCCTCAGCCATCAACGAATTTGATATGCCTTTACCGATTACCATTTGAATCGGGCTTGCATATGAATTATCTAAATCCATTTCATATGTGACATTGTGCTACGAGAATGAACTCTCTTATGTTAGACCCTAGAGGGGGGGTGATTTGGGTCTTATACTAATCTAATCCGATTAAATGCCAATTAAAACTAATTAACAAATATATTCTTGCAAGATAGATATACAACTAATAAAGAGAAAGAATATGGAATATACACAAGGAGATATATCCTATATGATAGAAGTATATGCAAGGATATATAAACAACACAAGGGTAAATGATCTAAACAAGATAGTGGATCATATAACTAATGAGCTAATGACAATGGCGATGTAAGATATGAGCATGAATATGAATGAACGCCAAAGCACACTCAAACACACTATATGATCACGGAGTTCGGACCTTCCGTCCTACGTCTCCGCTCCCCACTCCCGGGGAGAAATCCACTAACACAATCCGGTTTGGAAGCCGGAACTTTTTCTACACACTCGGTTTTCTAGCTAACCGAAAACTCTACAACTCACACTCTTGCAATCACACTTTACACCTACTAAGTGTTGGACCTAGCCGTATCTCCCTCAAGTGCTCGGTTACAACCTCTCCCTAGGCACGTCAACCGACGCCACTCCTCTTGGGACGATCCCCGACTCTCACCACACACTTCTCACTCGGCGTACAAGTGTATTACAAAGTGATCTCACAATAAGCACAATATAAATCAAATGATTGTTCTCTAAACAAGGTGAGAACTCAATTAAGCTCACTCTCTATGTCACACAAACCCCACAACCCAAATTATACAATGTATGAAAAATACAATAAGCTCAATGGTTGTGTGTGTAAACAAAGAGATATAAATCAAAACTAAACTCAATGTAGTTCTAGCTTAATAACAATGATAATCAAATATGTAAAAGAGCTAGAAATAGAGTTTAGAAAACTTCTCAATATATCAAGAGTGGAGGGAGAAGAGTTGGATGCCCAAACACCAATAGATGATCTCCTCAAGCTCTTGTTGAATTGAATCACAAAACCAAAACACTCAAATGCTTAAAAGCTTCTTAAAACAAACTTAAACCCTTGATTAAAACTTTCTTAAACTTGTTTTTAAAACTCTCTTAACAAACTTGAAAAGACATCAGCAATGGGTATTTATACCCACTCAAAGCTTAGCCAAAATCCTAAAACAGAAAGACTAAAAAGCCCCCAGCAACGGTAATAAAACTAGCCGTTAGAAGCTGAGAAAGCGCCCGTCGGTCGACCGGAAAAGTCATCGGTCGACCGACAATTTCATCGGTCGACCGGACTGGTCGACCGACAACTTTCTGTCGGCCCAGTGGACTTTTAACCTCAGGTTCGGTCGACCGGTGCGGTCGACCGAATTCTGACATTTAAATGAAACCTGTTTTTGCTGATTTAAAACGCTGTTTAAAAATATCAAACAAATTCCAAAAAATGTAAAACTTTGGAAAATGATTGTAGACATGATAATAAACATGCTACAAAAACTGGTTTTCTAAAAAGACTTCCCAAATGAGAAATATCATCATTTTGCAAAATAGTTCAAAACATGAAAACATGAGATACTTGAATTTGATGTTTTGACATAAACCAACTATTGAAACTTTACAAAATGATTTTATAGACTTTATAAACTATGTATAAACTGATATTAAAGTCTATAAACTAATAAGATAGTATTTTCACAAAATTGCATATTCTATGCAATGTTTTCAAAAACACAATAGAGTATGAAACATATGATTATATATATGAATGTAAATTTGTTTCATATCTATATAGCTAAACCAAAACACAATATAAATATGAAATGTGTAATCTCATATTTATGAACATAAAAACTCAAAACTATGTATATATATATACCTATATATATACATGGAAACCAAACGTATATATATATATATATGAAACTATATATATACATGAAAACCAATATAATGTGTGTGTATAATATTGAGCTTAAAGTATCTAACACACATAATATAAAACCTAAACTAAGTGTTACCAAAGCTTGATCTTGATCTTCTTTGTAGCTCTTCTTGGTAATCTCGCGGATGAAGCTAAACTTGGATCTTGAACTTGAATTGTACGATGCTTCACTCCACAATTCCGCCAACCTCCATTTGATATCGTCGTTATGGCGCAATCCATCCATCCTCCAACTACGTTGTTTGTCTACAATAAATAAGAAAACACAAATACTAGACAAACAACATTAGTGGTAAATTGTTTGTTAAACATCATCAAAACAAGAAGGCCAACATCTTAGACTTGATGTTATAATATTGAATACATAGGCTTCATCCTTTTTACGGGAAAAGACTAACCGGCAATGCGTGTTAGGCATAGACTTATCTCTATTCAGGAATTGAGATAATATCCCCCAGATGTGAATTATGGCGTTCTTTTCATGGAGAAAGGTTAACCGGTAACACGTGTTAGATGTTGACTTATCTCTACTTAGGATTCGAGATGAAATTGCATGTGTATGTAAGACACGGTTTTTGGCGTTATAAATAACGGCCTGCCACTATATTGAATACGTGGGTATTTGTCCTTTTTACGGTAAAAGACTAACCGACAATATGTGTTAGACGTTGACTTATCCCTACTTAGGATTCAGGATAACATTCTCCATGTGTGTAAGGCACGAATTTTGGCGTTATTAATAACGACCTGCTACGATATCAAATACGTGGGTTTTTATCATTTTTGCGATAAAAGACTAACCGACAATGCGTGTTAAGCGCTGACTTATCCCTACTTAAGGTTCAGGATAAAAATTTTCATGCATGAAAGGCATGGATTTTTGGTGCTACGATATTAAATACGTAGACTTAGTCGTTTTCACGGGAACGGACCACCATACAACATGTGTTAGATGCAGACTTATCTCTATTTAGGGATCAAGATAAAATCTTCCTATGCACGCAAGGTATGGATTTTGGTGTTTGAAAGTGGTGTCTTCTCTTGGAGCAAAGACGAACCCGATGTTAGAGAGAAAAAAATTTATATTCTATCTCCAGGTGCAAAAGAAACTCAATGCGAGATTTCCACTTTAAGAATCAAAAAAGATTCAGATAACCCTAACTATCAAAATGTTTGATTACCCAATCTGAAGGTGGATTTCTCATTTATCGAGAGGGAACTCCAGTTTTGGCCTTAACCGTAGGAAGATTTGACCAAGTGGGAGGTTTGAAACGATCCTAACTGTATGAAGGTTTGATCGCTCGATTTAAAAGTGGACCTCTCATTCATGAAAGAAATCGAGAGGGGATTTTGGCTTTGGTCCTAACTATAGGAAGGTTTGACCAAGAAACAGTGGGAGTGGAGATACAAATAATACTGGGAATGTTGATTTGTACAAATTACTTAGTAGGGGTTTTTGGTGTCAAGTGGAAAGATCTTGACATGAAGAGAGTTCAATAATCACCATGGATAGCATATTAAAATTTTAAGTACCGTGTTGGGATTTTGAACATTGGGCATGCTAAGTGCACAAACACAGTGGGAGTTTGAATGGACTCAGCCGAAAGGATTTTGGTGGACTCACTGTTAATTAATTTGATCAGTGAGAGACTTTATGGTGGAGAATCATGAATCATCAAGCATTCCATAGTTACACTATGAGATTTTTGTGAGGGAAGATTGACCAGATAAAGTCATTGAATCCTATCTCGACAAAAGAGTGCTAGAAAAATCACAGTGGGTGGATTTTAATCATCTTAAAAAAAATTAAATAGCCATAGTGGGAGGTTCTTAATCATTTTTTAATGATCAAGAATGAATTATTTAGACGACTGGTCTTCATCTTGAATAACAAATCATTTTGGGTTATCCTTAAGAATACCATGTGTAGTATTCTCCAGGAACTTTCTATTAGATTGCCTTGAGGTATTTCACCCCAGCTCTTTGGCAAACATGTATCCTGTATTCGGCTACATTGTCGAGTTATCCTTAAGAATATTAAGAGTAATATTCTCTAGGAACTTTCCATTGTTGAAAATAAAAGAAGTAGTTTATCCTCATATACCTGTTAGAGGTTGCCGGAAGTAGTTTATACTCGTATACCCATTGGAGTATTAGGGAGTAGTTTAACTGCATATACCTGTCAGAGGAAACCGTTCTCATTCGGCTCATTTCGATATTGTTTTGGTGGAAAGTTGGTTCTTTCATTAACGGACTCATCACAACTTTAGTCGTTACAATGATCTCAACTAAAAAAAATTGGAACTTACTGAAAACACACACAATGGACATTTATCACCCACTATTTGCGTGGGATCTTAGCCTATGCTAGGGTTTATCTGTGGACCACTGATCAGATCTAATATAAAGATTTTGTTACCTCATAAAGGAGACAAGAAACTTAAGTAACTATCTCTGCAAAGCAAAATAATCACTCTTCTCGAGAATCACAGCTAGGTACGATCTCAAGGAAATGGATGAACGGATGCAGATCTCGAAATCTTCCTCTTTATGCTAAATAGCTCGCCGAGATATCTTTCTCCTCTCTAAAATTCATGCTTCTCACTCTTCAGTTCGATAGGGCTACGTCGAGGCTTGAGAATTCCGGATCTGTGCAAATGAAAGCCCTAGGGCTGTATTTATAGGTTTTAGAAGCCCTATTTTTGGATAAGAATGAACGATTTGCTCTTATCCTCAGTTGTAATCACTTAACCATCTTTAAAGATAACCTCAAATTAGTTAGGGAGGCTCTGGATCAGAATCAGGGCAGTTAACATCGAAGAAACGATGAAAAAACAGTGTTTTCGGGGGCCAAGATAGTCCTGGCCAGGCCGAGACAATCCTGGCTAGGCCAAGACTGTCTCGGCCCTGGCCAAGACACAAATGTATCTTGGCCTTGGCCGAGACATCGTTTTGGTCCTTTTGTCTATGTTCGTCAGAAATGTTTTATCCGATCTTGGAATGACGTGATTCAAAATATGTCAGAAAGCTGAAGAAGTGATCTATAATCTCCCATGGGTAAATCATATGTGGAACGTACGAGACACGAGTGGCGCTTCACCTTTCGTGAGTGAATCGTTATTCCCGATTGGATTGTTTCTTTGCGATTCTGACATCCTGTTAACTCGTACGCTTCGTCGACTCGCTTTATTTGCTTGTTGACGCCAGATAATCCTCCTTGACTTGAATAATAACATTCATCGTCTTCTATTTATCTCGAATTATGTGTGTAGGCTGTCTAAAAATCACAATAGATAGTTTATCCCCCCATCAAATACCGATGATGGAAGTTACAATCTGACGACTTCCAGAAGGCTACAATTTAAAGACTTTCACGTAGATCGCTGAAGGTTACAATCTGACGGCCTTCATGACAACCGATGAGAGCTCTAATCAACAGCCTTCACAATCAACATCGGGAGTTACAATCTGATAACTCTCATATTTTCGAGCAGCCAAGGTGAAGATCACTCAACAATGGTTTTTACAACGCTCTAAGAAGAGGTTACAAGCTAACCAACTTCTTCTAAAACGCAGAAGTCATCCCCGCGTTACAATTCTGGAAGTGCACCTGACCTCAGCG